>JADRCH010000109.1:3943611-3961253 GCA_019843965.1 Rhynchomys soricoides | reverse complement strand
ATGGTGGCACACACACCTATCCAATCCACAAATGGTGGCACACACACCTATCACTTCTCCTCAGTCAGGAGAGACTAAGGAAGGAAGATCATGAGTTACAAGCCAGACTGGAGGGCCCACACAGAAAAACCATCTTTATAAATGTGTGTGTGTGTGTGTGGGGGGAATCGGATCTTCCATATAAAATGATAGTTGTCAGCCACACAGGGTTAAGGGGCATTGACTATGGTTAGTGTCACCATGAGGTAAAACTGTACTTAACCTCTTTACCAGTGTGGCCAGCAGCTACTATTTTGCACAGCAAAGCCCTAGGAGACCCAAGTCTCACATGAGGCGCTCACCAGGTAGGGAAGAGCTCCTGGAAACTGTGGGCCGAATAACTTTTCAGACATTCCAAAAACTGACTGCCCTCACCTTAACTTGTCTGGTCAACTGCAGAAGCGGTCCTCTTTCTAAGGGAAAGAGTACCTCGTGCCAGAGTACACGGCTTCTACTTGGAACTGTTTGCTAATCCTAGCAGACACCTGGCACACATACAGAACAGAGGGGAAAGGGCCTGTTTGTACTACATGCTTTTAAAAGACTATCGGTGGGTCTTGGGAGGGGAAAGATAAATCTGTCAGTAAATGCATGTCATAATTCCACTTAGGAAAACTGCTCAAAGGGAGCTAAAGACTAAATCTTCTACCTGAGGCAAACATGGATAAGCAAGCACGCAACAAAAAGTAAACTGCACCCATGTGCAGCCGTAATTTAGGCTCAGTCACTAAGCAATGACAAACACTGTCTCATCTGGATCCCACCTTTCCTGACAGTACTTCATGTACACCCCACATAGTTTGTTGATTATTATTACTATTATTAAACTATATCTACACAAAAATAAAGATATTTGATGAATTTATCACAGGGAGAAGGTAATCCTGAAAGAGCAACCTTCATGTGAAAATATGCAAGAAGTGTAAGGCAGAGCGTACAGAACAGAGAGGGGGGGTGCGGGGGGGGGGGGGAGTACCCTGCCCCCAGCACCGCTGGGCAGCTTCTGAGGAGCCAGGAGGACAAGAGTTCTGTAAAGGGACAGTGGCTGTGACGGTGTGCAGCCGCGGAAGCCAGCTTCTTAAGGGGGCACGGAGAGCTCCAGTAGTTTATCCAAGTCTCCAAGCACAGGCCTCTCTCACAGGCTAAAGGACAGCCCCACCCAACTATCTCAGGAAGGGCTTCCCTGGTGAAAATTTAACTGCAGTTTACTTTTTTGTCAACACAGATTTCTTCTTTTAGACTTGCATACAGAACTGCTAGTTGAAATCCAACTAGTTACTTGTGAAATAAACTGCTAAAAGAAAAACAATGAGAGGAATCTAACACATTACATTTTTTTAAAAAACTTAGTTAGGTTTTAATTTAAATAACCACTAATTTAAAAGTGAGCAATCAGCATGCCAAATGTAAAAGTTTAACAAAATCAGATTTTTTTTTTAAAGAAATAGTTGAGAGTTTTAGGTTTTTTTGGGGGAGGGGGGGAGAAGGTGGGAACACAAAAACAAGAGCGAGGCCAAGGGCACAGGTACACTCAGGGATAGCAACGACCAGGCCGTTTGTGTTTGCTTTTTCTTTTCTTTCTTTGTTTTTCAATACAGGGTTTCTCTGTGTAGTCCTGGCTGTCCTGGAACTCACTCTGTAGACCAGGCTGGCCTCAAAGGCAGAGATCGGCCTGCCTCTGCCTCCCGAGTGCTGGAACTAATGGTGTGCACCACCACTGCCCAGTGACAAGACAATTCTTTAAAGTTAAAAAGAGCTTACTTTTTTGGTTTTCTGGAAGTAGAGTTCAGGGAATGCGTGGAGCCAGTAGGCCAGCTGGGAGATGTAGAAAAACTTCATTTGAAATCTGAGTGAGGAAGGGACACACCTTTTAATGGAGAGTATTTAAAAACAAAACAAAGAAAACCACCACCAACAAAACCCAAAGAGGTGCCAGAACCCACTTTCTCTTCAGCAGTGCTATTCTGCAAAGCCTTTAATCAGTAACCCCTCCTCTTGTACCTTATGCCTTCTACTGTGACAATGGTCCTCCAAGAGTTTGTCCTGGAGGTGGCCAAGCTGTTACTGTCATCCCAACAAGGCTTCGCCCACTTTGAGGCAGCTCTTTAGGGGCCAGCTTGCCCAGTTCCCCACCATTCTGTCAACTGTGTCATTGCAACAATGGGCAAAGCCAGAGCATGCAGACAGAACCCAAACCCCTTGTCTGACAGGTACCTAGGGCTGAGCAGGAGACCCACAGATCTGCAAGACTTCATCAACAGGGAGATGGGACAAAAAGACCACCCACTGTCACAAGGACACTCATTGTTTCACATTTAATACACGGTAAAAGGGGAGGGGCCCGGGCACAGCAACGGCTCAGTGCATCACTGGGAATGGGCAAGGTTTTCCTTAGTGAGCTATCACTTCCACTGGGTTGCAACATGGAAGACCACAAACAAATGGAAGCAGAGGCAGGAAAGGCAGGGCTGAGGCGGGAGGGTCCCTGGGAGAGGACCCTCTAGGTCTCCTTTGAACACCTCCGCCTCTTCTGCCTGACCATCTCCTCACTCTTCTCTTTGAGCGTAAAGCAGGAAAGCCAGCCTGAAAACATTTCTAGAAGGTACATGGCTGCAGGTAAGAGATGACTGCTGGATTTAAAGCAGGGAGTTCCTGGTCACGTGACTCCCTTCCTTTGTGAATTTTTCTTTAGCTTTTAGACCACCAAATATTTAGTGAATACCATCTGGGTCGGAAGTGCCCATACCTTCCCAAGCAGAAAGCAGAAAGAAAGAGACAGCTCCGCTGTTGATAGAAGTACATAAGTCTCGACAGGGAGGGGTACAAGGCAGGACTCACACACGTGGGACGGTGAGAGAACACTGAAATCATTTACAGATGCTACATCAATATAAACCAAACGGCCAGCACTGGGTGCAAGGGCCTCCTTGCTGGCACAGCAGCAAAGAAGATTCTCATGCAGCAGGGAACTGTCATCCTGACAAGGAGTTCCCAGAAGCCATGTATAGTCATCCAGGATGCAAGCAAGAAGAAAAAGAACCCCAGCCTTAGAATCTGACAAAACAGAGCAGAAAGGAAGGAGTAAGAGAAGTTAAGGGTACAGAAGATGAAGACACGCTGACGGACAAGGATAAAGGTGCAGGGAGGGGAAGTCATTAAACTGAGGGCTGCACAGTAGGCTGCTCCTACAGAGGACCTGGGCTTAAGCACCCTCATGGAGGCTTACAACTACCCAAACCTCCAGCCCCAGGGGATCTGAAGCCTTTTCCCACTTTCGCTGGCACCAGACACATGGAGGTACACATATGTACACGTAGGCAAAATAGTCACACATATAAAGTACTCTCTTTAAAATTTTGTTAAAATCGGTTGTCTTAAGTTGGCAAAGGGAACGGAAGCAAACAGGCACAGCACCCAGCTCTTTTCCCTGATGACAGGGTGATGTCACTGTCGTAGGCCGCGAGCAATGCACCACTCAGGTATTATTAGCAAGTCCAGAGGGAGAATCACACGAGTGGATTCGGCTTGTCTGTGAAATGAACAGTCTAGTTAAGGAAGGCCTGTGGGGGGAAAAAATAACTTACGTCATCAGGTTATGGGGGTACTCTCTCCACAGGATAGTCGGGTCTGAGATATAGTTTTCCTAAGAGACAGGACAATTACCTGTGAGTACCATGCAAACATTTACAGTTCCTCACAAAAGGTTCCAAAGAGCATGTGGAAATCAAATATTTTAGTTTGTTCAATGTGATCTGAATTGCTTAGGTTAGCAAAGTGAGAATGAGCCTGAGACATAAAACCAAGTAAGATCTAATACCCGGCAGTATTCCCAGTGCAGTGCAGTAGCCTTGAGGCCAGGTGCAAGGAAGTACAGGCACCAAACACTATGCCACTAAGGGAAGAGCACGTAAGAGGTGCAGACCAGCTCTGTAAGGATTCATTTTGTTGCATGTAACCAGAAACTGAAAACTGCACTTCTTGACAGAAGTTCACAATGATGCAAATACATACAATGCTGTGCAAATCTTTTTCTCAGAAAACTAGATGTTTGGTGAAAATTACAAGAAACAAAGCAAAAACTCCCTCCAAACCCTAAGTGATGACTCGAAGAAGACTACACTTGACTGCTGTAACTTTTACTTCATTAAAGCACACGTACGTTTACAGTTTGTGCACGCACATGCACGTGCGCACACACAAAGATGACATTTCCCTTTTGACTCTTACATCAGTAAGATGGGACGGACACTGGACTGAAAGCTGAGTTTTAATATCTCTGACATTAATGGTTAGATCCTGGCCACCTTACTTTGTCTGTTATTGATCTCCACAATGACAACTTAAAAGAATCATGTGCTAACAATCTCAAAAGTATATAAAGCCATGCAATGGGTCATGAATGAAGGTGCTGTTACGGAACAATAGTGTGGATACCGTCTTCCCTCTCATTAAAGAAGGCTGAAACTTCTGACTGCCGGGCTTGAGAATTTATACACTGAAGTTGCTTGAGAGAAGCTGGAGTGTTCATGGAGGGAACGACTATCACTGATGCTTAGCTAACCTAGGCAAGCTCATTGCTGACATGAGATCCTCTTTGTGAACAGAGAGATCTGCAAGTGACGGCAAGATAGTAATGACATCCCATGACTAAAGACGTGAGGCTTCTGAAACAGTCAATAGTGTCAGACTGAGACTCTTAATTACGCTCATTCATGAGCAGAGGTCTTAGTGTCAGACAAGAGGTAAGAACAATGGCCAAGGCCATACTTACGGAGATGAGAATGAATGTGCCCCACACACAAGCAAAAAGGTAGAATGCACTGAGCTGACCAGATTCGTTAAACTTGCTGTGCTTCGTTTTGGAGAAGTGCATCCGTCGGTTAATTTTCTAAAAATAAAAGCAGCTGTTAATAATAATGGACAAATACAAAACGCACTGAATCTATGACGATCAGCAGACGGAGCACTTCAAGTAGGGATTTCTGAGATTGTATACTTACATCCAACACATACTCCTGAATTATGGCATGAATAATTATCGCCACTAGCATGTAGAAGAAAACTGTAGCCAAATCTTTGACACCATAGAAATAAAGGGATGCTGATTCAGTAGCTTGTTCTTCTGAAGGCCAAAAAGGACACACACACACACACACAAAAATATACGTGAGATTATGAAAACAGCACTCAGTACAACATAGTTATGGGAACAAACAAGAGCAACTAACCCAGTAATGCTTCTACAGACATCCCTTAGACAGTCTCTCCGAGGGTCTCGGGCCAAGGGGGAAATGGCAACCGAAGAGGCTTTCTATAACCCAAAGCTTCAGGTATTACTTACAAAAGACTTGACGCATGTTAGTCACAGCCACTAGAAACCAAAAAACAGGGGAAGGGAGCCATGCTCTACCAGCCCTGTCTGGGCTACTCTTTGGTCTTCTGTGGAGCCTCTGCAAGCCCCTGGCTGGATGTGCAGGCTGGACCCTCCATTATGATACTTGATGGAAGCCAATTTAACTCTTATCTGCTGTGGTTGTGATCCTGAAGCACCAGAGATGCAACTTCTACTTAAAAGTTATTTTAGTTTTTCAGTTTGCTTTAATTTCTCAAAGCAAATATTAGTATTTTTGAGTTGTTAACATCTGTTCCTGGAGTTTGGGGGTTCGCTTGGGACATTTAGGTGAGAACATCACCTTGGCATCTCAAGTGCCACAGGACACCACTCCCTCAAGCGGTGTGTTTTCTGTCACTAAATCAAGCATTTATAAAACTACACACAGGAGAACAAACTAGCCCTGTCCCGCTGCCCTTCCACCAAGGTGGGAACCCCAGGGCAGGCTGCGGCCAGATAGTTCCCATTTGCTCAAGCAAGCATCTTCCCTCACTTAGGACAGTCAGCAGCACTCCTGCATTTAGCTGCAGCCAGCTTCCCGCGGCAACTTACTTTTTACATAGCATAATTTGGAAATACATCTTTCTAAAATAAAAGTACAATTTGGATACAAGCTGATCTTTCCTAGTGTTTACTAGTACGTCCTCTAGTCAGAATTCTTACGAGAGGCAGAATTCTACAAACATGAGAAGAATGAGTCTGAAGAGCTTACACTCCTGGTACAAAATATGACAAAGGGCAGACAGCTGAAGGGGACCACCATGCCTGCAGGAATCCTGACTGTACGACAACCTAAACAGTAAATCTACTCTCAGGATTTCCTCTAGAAAAGACTTAGAGGAAGCAATACAAAGAATTCCCTGATGGAACCATGCACAAAATATATAATAAAAAATAAACACAGAAAACTAGGTTTCATACACTGCTTAGGATAAAATAAAGTCCAGACACTAGCAATTAATATAGACTCTAATGTCCAGGGATACTTCTAAATTTGTTCAATTGCACATTTAATTAATACCTACCTGTGGCAGGGCGGGTAACATTATACTGAAGAGCAACAAAGATGATGGCTACTTTTGCTGTTATCTGGAGAGAGAAAGCACGAAAGACATCAGTTGTGAATCTCTCCCAAATCAATGCACCAAGGCAAAAAGATTACAAATTCTGCCCCCAGTTCTGAGAAGAAGGGCCCCCTTTCTGTGGCCTGTTGGGTAGGCACAGTGGAGATTTCTGATCATAAGTAGAATCTGGTGGGCAATTCACTGAAGGGTTTTTTGTGGTTTAGACCATGTAACTCATCTGTACTGTTAACACTTCCCCCTTGATCCAGTAAGCAGTGATTTCTCAAACAGCCATTCTCTGTTACAGAACAAACACCATGAAGTTCCCACCAAGGAAAATGCTGTATAAATTAATAAAAGGAAGCAGAGCTTGTGTAAGAGACAGATCACACACAGGGTCTGTGTGTCCATCTCCCTCCCATGAGCACATGCCTGGTTAACTGGGCAGTAAATATTTCCTTAACTTGACTACTGGTCACAGTAAAGTGGTCAGAACCCAAAGATGGAATGTTTACTAAGCATTTACAGATACCACGGCCAGTGATGCACCAGAAAGGATCAAATACAAATGAATTAACTAATTAATCCCTTGATAAGACGCTGGCTCTCGTCAGGACTGGTAAACAAACTGTTAAAATACTGCAGGATCTGGGCCAACAGCCTACCCTGTAGATACTCAGGAGAAAGGACTCTAAGTGTTTCGCTTCTCCTTGGGGTAGGAACTGTTTCTCGGAGGTGTGGTGCAAGAGCTTGTTTGAAGTTCCCAAGGTGCACAGGGGATGAAGAAGGCAGCAGAGGTAGAGACAAGGTAAATTTAAGGTCAGGTATAACACACACATCAGGACCGACAGAAGCAGACACACAGTTCTGAGCTGCTTCAGTATGCCTGCAAGGCTTTAAGGAGGGGCCGCTGCTGCTTTGTATGCCTGCCAGGTATAACCGAGTGTGTGTGTCTCTTGCCCCCTTGGAGTCTCCACACTGCTGCCACAGTCATCTTCCAATCGCGTGACCATGTTCCCTGCTCTACCTCCCAAGAGTCTTTCCTTGGGTTTCTGTCTTCCTGGGATAGTGTGGTCTACACTTGTATCTCCAACGGTCACATCTACGTTCTGGCCCCCCCGCCAGTCTTTCTTTGTTGAAATGTCTTCTCCCTTTAGTTTAGAGGGCAGTTCCATCACATCTTCCAAGGGCACCTTCCCTTCTTCCCAGAGTGGGCAGTTCCTTTGTCAGACTACCTCAGGAAGGGTGAGCCTCTTCAAGACACACATTATGGCAGGACTACACTGACCTTTATCATACCTATCAGGAAATAAGTGCTGTCTGAGGAGGGGCCATGCTACATCATGCCGTCACTGTATGCCCAGACCTAATATGGGGAAGCTGGCGAGATGGCTCAGCCAATAAGGGCCCTTGTCACCAGCCTGACAAGCTGAGGTCTCAGGAGCCAACGTGGTAGAGGGGGAACCAATTCCTGGAGGCCGTCTTCTGACCTCCATGCAGTAAAGCTGATGAATACCAATATAATTTTAAAGAAGAACCCAGCACAACCCTAGAAACTACTACACAATTCATCGGTGTTGCAGGATAAATGGGAGACGGAACACCGTAGACCAAACACGGAAGACTTGGAGGGCCGCAGTCAGCACTCGGACAGTGGTGGTAGGCTAGAGGAACTCAGGAGGCTCAGTATGGCTTGGTAAGCAAAAGAAAGGAGTGCCACATCACTAACCGGTGCTCAAGCTTGCACAACGAGGTGACATACACTAAGAAAAATGTGGGACACAAGAACACGGGGAGAGACTGATCACCAATTGGGATTTTTCTAGATACATGGTTGTAAAGGGCTGCGGGACCCAGCAGGCGGGGCTCAGAGCAAGACTTAGAAATTACTATTTTACAGATGAAAGTTGACTGTGGGGGTTTATCCATCACCTACAAAAAAAGAGGAGAGACAGAGCCAAAACTCAAGTGCCTCTTATGCTTTGGGTGTGTCTCCTAAAGGTCCATGTGCCCAAGGCTGGTCCCCACCCAGTCCATGGACCCATCATGGAACCATCAGTTCATGTAATCTAGTGAGAGCCTGGCTGGTCACCTCAGGTCAGGCCTCAAGGGGGACCGTGAGACAACACTCTCTTTCCTTTTCATGTCCCCTGCTTGTCTGTGAAATAATGGAAACAGCTGCTGATCCACCAGGGGCCTCACTCTGCCACAGACCTAAAGCAGTGGGACAACTCACGATGGTCTGACTCCCCAAACTGAAATTCTGGGAAAGCCAGTGGTATCCTAAACTAAAAAGAAATGTTGGTGACAGAAAGATAACAAATAAAGAGCCTGGCATCCCCAAAGCCAAGGGGAAATGCTTCAAAAACTGACGGACTTCCAAAGTCCAATGGTCATAGGTCTAAGGAGAGAGTGGAATGGAATAACCACAGGTCACAACTCGAGTGACGGCCATAAGGGGTAGAGAGATCACACTGTGTGGACTGAAATCCTAAGAGTCATGAGATGGTACCGAACCCTCTTAGCAGCTGGTCACAATGCTGCTGCTTTGTGGGGGGGAAGAATGAGTCTGTGCAGGGCTAACAGACAATTGGGGGGGGGGTGTAAATACACAGCCAGGAGGTAAACAATGAAAGGATGTGTTGAAGAGAGTTCTCTTGAGTGTTTTCCCCAGGGCCAGCGAGGGTAACACAGGCTAACTCTCCAAGGGTAGCACAGGCTAACTCTCCCTTATCCACATACAACTAAGACCCAAAGCAACTTGGATTTTGTTTTGTTTTGTCTTTTACATTCTGGAGTATCTGCAGATACGCCATGGGATGCTTTGCAGCTAGGACTCAGCTCTAAGCCTGCAATTCACTTCTTACACACCAAATATGCAGTTGACCCCTATGCTTGACTGTAATTTGTTATGAGTCAGTGATGGAACTGTCTTACTCACGTGAATGAAGAAATCTATCTGTGGGGGAGTGACGGGAGGGTGGATGAGAATGAGGATCCACCCAGCCAACCTGAACTCACGCGAGCATACTCGAGGTATGCGACAAGTAGTTACCGCTAACCTAGAACTAAATCCCCCCCCCCCCCCCCGACTCCAAACCCTGGCATTGCACAGCTGTTCTTCCACACCAGCTTGGATCTGAGAAAATGAGTTTTACCTGCGCACGAACATTACAATGTTGCCTGTTAAGGGTAATGGGGACCTGCACGATGAGGATTACAGTTCTCACTGGGAAAGCATCTGAGATAAAAAGCGTGATGTGTGACGATCAACGTGTGGATGACTACTTCCTAGAATTCCTCAGCAGTGTGAGCTGAGATGCATATAAAAGGCAGAAACAGCCGGGTATGCAGTGATGTCTGCAATCCCAGCACTCACGAGGTCATGGCAGGAGGATCACGAACTTGAGGCTAGTTTGTTTTACACAGACAAGGAGAGTGGGGGCTGGGGATGGAGAAGCAAGAACAGTCATCTGCCCTTATACACGGGTTTCATTTATCTGTGGTCAGCAGCCTTGAAAACATGGAGACTGTGATAGGAAGGTCCGGTCTAAACTGTGCTACAGGGAGACACGTGAGGAAGCCTGTGCTGTCCCACCCGGGACATCAAACCACCTCTGTCCAGTGAGCTCGAGCTGTAGGCACTAGCGGCCTGTGAGAAGCTGTGTGGCTGTGCGATGAACTGTCAGGGCAGTGCTTGTGTCCTGTGGGCCAACCGTTGCCTTACTTCATCCCACCTGACATCATCGTAAGGCTGAACACAGGACGACTTCACAGAACTTGTACCAGAGTGGACCGTTACACGTTACTGCTGTTATTAGTCTTTCATAACACCTGGTTTATTAAACCATCATGGCTATCATGTACAGCCAACTCACAGAACATACAGTGTAGTAAAATATGTGCAGGCACCCCTGGGGTGCTTAACATGGTTCCTGAGCATAAGGTGCAGTGAGCGTCCTTTAGCCAAGGAAAGTTTTTAGGAAAAAGGTGAAGCAACAAGAGTGAGTACACTGAAGGGAAGGAAAGGGGTGAAGGTAGGCCAACGATGTCGGCTGGCTAGACAGCTGGCAAAAGACCAGTGGGAAAGAGGCCGAGGGGAGGCGGGGACTGTGTAGGCGGTGCCTAGCCTGGAATTCACGATCTGACGACAAATCCCAAACACAGCTAAACTATGGTCACTAGAGTGAGTCAGTCCACACGGAGGTTATGAAGACCAGCTGAACAGGGCTAAGAGACGCTGCATTCAAACGTGGTGAGGGGCCTGGTGAGACGGTTCAGATGGGTGGTGCTGGCTGTTAAACCTGACACTGACACTCAAATCCAGTCTCTGGGATTCCTGTGCTGGAAGGAGAAAGCCAGCTCTTGCAAGTCGCTTTCTGACTCCCCATTTCCAGTTTACAATATGAGGTCATCGATACCATGGCTAGGGAACACACAGCAAATGTAAACCTTCAAAGATAAATGTAGTACCAAACTCTAAACACAACAAAAAGTAGATTATCCTTTTATGCAAGGCTTCTAAATAAAATTAAGATCTGGCTTCCAGCTGGCTTAGCATGTGACATCAGGCAGGAGGAGAGGAGAAAAAATAGGAGCTATACCTACCAAAGAATGTATAGAAGAAGTCAACCTTGTTGCTGTTCCCACTGTCCCAAGCTTCACTGCCCACTCAGCCATGCTCCGGCAAGTGAGCAGTAAGGCTCATCCGTTACACTCTGAACATGCCACCCCGATGCTCACTGCACTAAAAAGGAAAAATGGCCCTTTGGGACATTTATGCTACTATCTACGTCTAAGAAAAAAAATCCGAAATTAATTTAGATCTATCTTACATAGGTTACATTAAATGAGAGATCCAAGTCTTCATATGGAAAATCATAGAATTTCAGTGGTTTTTTTTTTTTTTTTTTGGAGTGGCCATCAGTTGGGGGCTTGGTGTCTGACGTTATAAAGATGAAACTTGTGCTGGAGAGATGGCTTGGAGGTTAAGAGCACTGGCTGCTCTTCCAGAGGTCTTGAGTTCAATTCCCAGCAACCACATGGTGGCTCACAGCCATCTGTGATGGGATCTGATGCCCTCTTCTGGTGTGTCTGAAGACAGTGTACTCCTATACATAAAATAAATAACTCTTTAAAAAAAATAAAAGATGATATCTATTCTGTAATGTTAGAGGTAGGCATGATTACTGTACACACTCAATTCACAAAGGGTATGTGAATTCTATCAAATTCCACTTTTCCATCAGTTTATATAAAATTGTTTTTTTAAGACAGACAGAAATGACATTAAAACACGCTATGTTTAAAAATAAAACTTGTGGGATTAAATCGATGGCTCAGTAGTTAAGAGCACTTGCTGTTTTTCCAGAGGATCCAGGTTCGATTCCCAGCACCCACATGGCAGTTCACACCAGTCTAACTCTAGTTCCAGGGGCCCTGACAGCCTCTTCTGACCTCCCGGGGCACCAGGCACAAAAGCTGTGCAGGTAATACATTCATACATGTAGACATTTTAAAATTAAAACTAAAACCAAACAGTGACAAAACATGTGGGCCAGTGGATGAGGGTGCCTGCTGCCATGCCTGATGATCTGAGTTCAACCCCTAAAACACACACACACAGATCTGACTCCCGTAGGTTGTCCTCTGATCTCTGTACCACGTGTGCTGTGGTACAAAGGTTGTGTGTGCAAGTGTGCACAGATGCACACATTAACCTAGAAATAAACTCAGACCCCTGACCCCCGCCATGGGAAGGCACCCCCTGCAAACTTCTCTGTGGCCTCTCCTTACTCTTCCATAGTACCCTCCTAGCAAGCTTCCGGGGTACTTACCATCTTTTTTATTGTTCAAGTTTTCCTACTTTAAGTACAAAAATCACTAATAGTATTTTTGCGTTCTGTAGACAGACATTGACTACGAAAACATTATTTATAAGATTCGTAAAATAAAAAGTTCCTAAAGCCAAACATTTCCCTCAGATTTCTTCTTCCTCAACCTTTAGAGAGAGAGAAAAAAAGCCTCTGTCATCTGTTTTCCAACATCAATGAACTGCCAAGGAATAACCAAACGCTGAGTGAGCACCATGGGTATCAGGTAACTCAGGTCTTTGAAGAACCCATCTAGAGCGAAGGAGACTTAAGTTCCCATATTCCCTAACTTGCAGAGTGCCGACTTCTAGAGTATTCTCAAGGGCTTGCCAGTTTGGCTGGTAGCACACCCTGTTATTTCTTTCTTTTGTTTGTTTTGTTTAACCCCCCCCCCCCCATATTTCCTCAGTATTCTTCCACAAAAGGCTTAGTAGTTCTGCAAAATATCATCCTCTCCATCACCCCAGCACGCACACTGTACTTCTACAACTGGACGGGGATTAAGTAGCAATTATTTTCAGTCACACAGCAAAACCCCGCACTGTCAGTTTCTTCTGTATCTGAACAAAATGCTTTCACAACCTGCATCCTTGCCATATGGTTAAAGAAATGACCTGCACAAGCTGCCCTGCTCTGATCACCATTTTAATCTATATCACACCTTTCTGCAGCGATTTAAAAGCTTCTACTCAGCATTAAAGCATCCACTTACTGTTAGTTAGAAACCTTTATTCCAGCACACAGAAGGCAGAGGCAGGTAGTTCTTGTGAGTTTGAGTCCAGCCTGGTCTATGTTAATAAATTTCAGGACAGCCAAGACAACACAGAAAGTACTCTATCTCAAAACAAAACAAAAAAACATTAACATAATAGTGAATATCCTAGAAAATAAGGCAGAAGTTTACATAAAAACAGAGGTTGTAGCATTTCTAGGTGTCCAGATTTCTGCTGTCTATTTTACTTCACTTTCAGCACTGCGCAATGCTCAGCAGATCAGCACACCCCTAAATTACACCTCTCAGGGCAGGGATTGTTAACACAAGAAGTAGAGCTGACCAGTCATCATCAGAGTTGAAATTCACTCCGTAATTCCCATTGGATTTGAACCCAGAACTCTCCTGCATGCTGTGACAAATGCCTACTGACCACGTCCATGTAGTGCCTTTAATATTATAGCAGGAAAACATTTTTCATAAATTCAGAGATTACAAATATTTAGCATTGTGTATGTTGCTTATAATTGAGCCCAGAGCCATACTTCTGACCCATGCAGAAGCAATAGAGCAAGCAAGCAAGTAAACAAGCACCAGAGACTCGGGGTACAGGTCAGGCATAAAGCTCCAGCCCTGAACCAACTCTACAAATAATCAAAGCAAGCATTTGCCACAGGGCCACAATCAAACCCTAGATTTTAAATACCACTCACTCATATAAAACTGTCAGACTTCTCCAAACGGAATTATCTGATTCTTCAATAGTAGCTGTGAGGCCTGTACAACAAGTGGTGTACAGTTCATTTGTAAGGGAGGAAAAATCGAATCTCAGATTTGGGTTACCTAGTAAGCTTTTTGACTAGTTCTATTTGCCCTTCACCCTGCCATCACCTTAGCAGTGGCTACAACCATCTGTGTGACACTATCAGGAACAACAAGTACTTACATGTAGATTCAGAAAAGTCTTTTACAAGAGAAGAAACATAGCATAGAAAGTTATCTAATGACACCAAATTGGCTCTGTGAAAAACAAAATCGTAATCACCTTTCATCCCTGGCTGTCTTATTCCATTAGTTCCTTGCTTTCAACTCAAACCTTTAAAGCTGTATTCTTGACAGCAGAAAAAGACTAGTAAAAATGGATGATAAAATATTTATCCTCACTAGGTTACATGCCAGGGGGAGAGGAGACAAAACGGTAATCATCAATATATCAATATATTTAATTCACTCAGTGGCTTACAGAAAGGAAAAAAAAATGGAGGGTGGGGGGAGTGGGCGGAAGTACTGAGCAGGGTGGAAAAAACCTGTAGGTTGTTACAGGTTCACCTCGCAAACTTTATTACCCACATTCAACAGCTGTTAAATAAGTCATCAAAATACTCAGATCTGTGGGAAGAGAATTTACACACTCCTGACAGTCTCGTCGCCTCTGCTTCAAGAAACGAAATCGCTCAACTCCTCAACACAGCTGTTGCGAGCCTCGCGTCGGGATCAGACCCGATCCTCCGAGAACAGAGAACCCAGGCAGAAAGTTGGACGAGCGGTCGTCGGCGGGCGAGGGGCCACCGGGTGCGAGCACCCCGTCCTCGCCCTCCGCTCAGGCGGTGGCCGCGGCCGTGGGTCGGGGTCGAGCCGGGGGCTCCCTGTCAGTTATCCAGCCCCGATGCCCCGGCCCCGGGTCCGCCCACCGCGCAGGGCCAGCACGGCCGCGCCCGCCGCCCCCGCCGGCCCCTCGCCGGCTGCCACGTAACCCTTCGCGGGAAGCAGGAACTGCGCGGCGCGGGAGGGGGCGGCGGGCCGGGCCGGGGCAGCGGGGCCGCAGGGCCGCGGGGGGCTGCGCAGCTCCGGCCGGGTACTTTAGGATCGGCGGACCCGGCCGGGGGCCCGGGGACCGGCGGTCGGGGGCCGGGAAAGGAGGGCTCACCTCGAACATGAGCCCCAGCAGGAAGAGCATCGCCAGGCAGGAGACGATGTCCGCGTGATTCTGCAGCACGAATTCGTGGCTCAGCAGCGGCGGGTTCTTGTTGCTCTTCTTGCGAATCGCCATGGTGGAGCCGTCGCCTGTGCCTGCAGGTGCTCCCTCCGCCCGGCTCCGCGCTCTCTGCTGCTCACCGCCGCGCCGCCGCCGCCTCCCGCTGGCTGCTCCGCACAGCCCCGCCGCAGCCGCTCGCTGGGGCTTCACTTCCCATCCCACAGCCAGTACGCAGCCGCCGGGGCGGCCCGGAAAAAAAAAAAAAAAAAAAAAAAAAAAAAAAAAAGCCAGCCCGCAGCGGCGGCGAGCATGCGCACCAGGGAGAAACCGCGTGCTCGCGCCCTGGCCGCTCCTGGCGGCCCACAGCGCCCCCTGTGGGCAGGAGGTCGCGGGGCACGAGTGACGCGCGGAGGCTTTGCGCCGGGAGTTGGGAGTCGTTTGGGGCGCGAGCTTCTTGGGAATAGTCTCTGCCATCGCGTGTTGCTGCTGCATGCACGGCTGCTGGGTGCCTTCGCGCCCTCCTGGCCCACTCTGGCCACGTTCCACACTGTTGATCCCTTGTGTAAGCGATAGCCACCGTCTAGAAGATTTGGAAAAACGAAGTAGCTTGCTTATTTAAGGGGTTTTCGCGAGTTTGAGTGTCTGCCTTCCACTCCTCCTGTAATCCCATGGTTTGTGAGGCTGAGGCAGGAGAAGTGCTCTGAGTTTAATACCATCCAGGGCTATATAGCAACACCTTGTTTCAAAGTAAAAACAAAAACAAAAACTAAACCAAAACAAAAAAACCAAGCCAAAAAACCTAAGGTAGTGTTAAACATTAACAGTTAAGCTCTTTTCTGTCGTTCTGTCCAGCTCCCTGGTCCCCACTGGAAGTTTAGATTTGCTTGTTACATTATATTAACACTAGGAATCCCAAGAAATGGTGAAAAAGGATCCCTTGCTACATCCTCCTCTTACCTACTTCTGCTTAACCCAGGGTCTTTATTTTTCCTGAAAAAGTGCACAACTTGTCCAGTCTAGAAGCGAAAGCCATCCTAGGGTCCATCTTTTTATTGTCCTTTGACGTCTCATCCAGCACCAAATCCAGGCAATTCAGTCTCCTTTCCTTACACTGCCAGAGTATAGTCCCGGAAGGGGACCTGGCCTGGAATATTACATTTCCGGTGTAATCATGGTAGTTTAAAAAGGTGGTTATTGAGTCAACTTATTACTATGCTCAACTTATTGCCTGTATTTCCACAGACAAGTTACGAGGCTCAATTCTCTTATTTATGTGTCCATTGACTCAAAAAAGTAGGGATTGAGAGTTGATCGAGTAGCAGGAACTCAATGGAGGATTCAGAACACATGGGAAATATGAAATTAACCGATCCTTGTGGGCTTGCATTCTCTACGGGGAGAGAATCTTTTAAAAAGATTTTGAGAGTGAAATGTGTCAAGTGGAGCTGAAGCACCTGGAGGAAAAACAGGGAAGCCAGGATTGAGTAGAGGAAGGAGAGCAGGCAGGTTTAGTCTGTTGGGAGGGTGATGGTGCTCACTTTAGCAATCCAGGGAGCTGCTTCAAGGCAAGTGCTCAGCAGAGCGGGCTCTAGGCTCAGCTATTGGTATTATTTTCCGTTCTGGTTAAAATGGGTTTCACTTCGCTCCAGGTCATGTTCCACTCCTCCACCCCCCACGCCCCCAGCCCCCATCTAGAAGGTTCTTTGAGAAAGCACAGTTCTTTATTGTTTCCCCTTTTCTTTGTGGAAAGCTACCTTGTCTTCAATATTCTTTCATGACCTGGTCATGCCTGCCCAAACAGGCTTGGTCTTGCCGTTCAGTGCCCTCCACCCCTGTGTCTGATTTGCATTGCTGAAGACTTAAGAAGCTGAGGCAAGCCTTCCCAAGCTCCCTCCTGCCTTTGGGTCATTTCTGTCTTTGTCAGGAACATTATCTTGTCTTCTCCACCTAGCAGAGTGTGTGGTTCCTTTAAGTCTTCACAGATACCAAGGCTGACCAAACCAACCTGGAATACATATGATTCCACGGTATTCTGAAGGAGCTTGGATATAAAAATGATAGCGTTTATTTATTTAAGGTGTATATTCCTGTTGGTTCTCATATATTTACAGAGTTGCACGATTGTTACCTCAACCTTAGTATGTATATATTTGATCTCCAAAAGAAACCTTGTACAGATTACCTGTACAATGTTCTGATGTTAAATGTTCCCCCAAACTGTGTCCTAGAAGTCCCAGGGCTGATGGGTCTACTGGGAGGTAATAGAAGCTCTGGGCGGTGAGGTCACGCAGCAGTCAGTCACTGGGGGCTTCCTACTTTTGTTGCTTCTGTTTTGTAGTTTACACTGGGTCTCACTCTTTTAACTCAAGTTGGCCTCAAACTCTATAGCCTCCTACGAGACTTCAAACTCTGCAGTTTGCCTCATCCTCCTGAATGTTGAGGTGAGAGCAATGAATCACCAAGCCTGGCTGGGCTGGGGGTATAGCGGCTGCCCTTCCTACATCCTTGGCTTCCTTTCCCTCCAGCTTGCTTCTCTCTCTCTCTCTCTCTCTCTCTCTCTCTCTCTCTCTCTTTCTGTCTCTCCCCC
>JADRCH010000109.1:3919365-3934786 GCA_019843965.1 Rhynchomys soricoides | reverse complement strand
GCTGCCTGGAAGCCAGTCTTCTGCTAGCAGCCTTCAGATGAAGATGTAGAGCTCTCAGCTCCTCTGGCATCATGGCTGCCTGGAAGCCAGTATTCTGCTAGCAGCCTTCAGATGAAGATACAGAGCTCTCAGCTCCTCTGGCATCATGCCTGCCTGGAAGCTACCATATTCCAACCATGATGATAATGGATGAATCTCTGAACTTGTAAGCCAGCCCTACTTAAATGTTGTCCTTTATAAGACTTGCCTTGGTCATGGTGTCTGGTCAAAGCAGTAAAACCGTAACTAAGACAGCCTATGTCCTTACCTCTTGTAGGTGATCTTTCTCTGCCCTTTCTATCTTGGCTTTGCATTCACTAAGATAGGAACCAACTGTGCTAGGTCATACATACTCGAGATATACTCATTTCTCAGTCTTTTATTTCTGAGAAAATACCCCATGCTGATTTTACTCTAGTTGCTTAAATATACCATACTCAGGTTAGCCATAAGACTTTAAATGACTTTTTGGTTGGGCAACATGGAGTGTCCATTTGGATCATCCCAGGACACTGGTGTCAAACAGAGTTAGATGTCTAACTTATTGGTGGTACCATTTTATGGCATTGGTAGTGGGTGGAGTCAGCAGGGAAAACTTTCTGACCCTGATTCAGGCCTGGCACCAGGGAAAGGCCAGGGATGAGGGCAGCAAGCGCTTCAGACTGAAGTGTGGGTGAGGGAATTCCAGTCATCTCAGGGACAGCACCTGAAAGAGTCGCCATTGCAAGTGATGGTGAGCCACCAGGCTCCTGTTGTCTTCACTAGGCACTGAAGGCTTCCACACAGCGATGTGGCCAGCCATCTGCTGTTACTCCAGTCAGGAGGCCCTCTGTCCCTCTGCACATGTTGTCAATAGTCCCAGACCCTACGTTATCCTGTATGGCCTCCCTTCCCCTTGCCCATTCCTTTTATGAAAATTTGCCCAAATCATCAAATCTGAATATTCAAATTGTTCCTGCCAGCACTCTAATGATGTCAAGATAATGGTTTCTTTGGAAAAAGAGATACCAAAGAAAAAAAGGCTGGCCAACATGGGGTCAGAACAGGAAGTGACGGAGATACAGGCAGAAGAACTCATGAGGGATTTCCCTGGAGACAAAGCACAGAAATGAGCGATCAGCTGAAGAGGATCTAGGTAGTAAGAGCTGTGGATCCAAATGGAAAGGCCTACAAGGAAGCCAATCTACAGGAGTGACTGCAGGAAAAAAGACCCTGGTGGGCCAAAGGTGATGACGTCCCATCCCTCCCCTTTGGTGGTGGGATTTGCAAGAGAACTGGAAGCTCATGGGAGGGTGAGGGGATCAGAGGAACAGGAGGAGATAGGAGTGTTTCTGTCCAGCTGGTGTGACAGTGGGACAAGGTTACTAAATATGAATGCAGATGAGGACAGGGTGATGCAGCAAGAGCCAGGGAGGAGTCGCCAGGTACTTTTTAGTTTCCATGACATCACCTGCCCCACACTCACACTCGGTGGTGAAAGACCAAGAACTGTAGACTGTATTGCTGGGGCTCCCTGGCTCTTGGTCTCCAGCCAGATAGAACTGGAAGTTAAATAGAAGACACAGGCCAAAACATTGAAGAGTGGGATGTGTGCTTTCCTTCCATATGCCCATCTCTTACCATGCCTCTAGTTTGAGTCTCTGGTTACATCCCCCTCTTACCCAACTCTTCCTGGAGTTCAGGGATCTCCTTCACTCCCCTTCAGGCTGTTGGTGGCAATAGCTTATCACACTCCTTGTTTCTGGCCATGCCATTATCTCTTCTGGGTCCCTTGATCTACTGCTATTGTGTGAATAAGCTTTTTACAAAACTCTCTCCACTCAAGTCCTTTGGTGTGGGTCATCTTTTCTGTGCTTCTTTGAAAGAGATAGGGATAGAGAAATGGTGGCTCAAGGGCCTTTCAGTTTGAGGCACCTGTGAGGTTGAAGAGTTGTTGAGGGTTAGTTCTTTGGGAGGGTGTGGCCAGAGCTAGGGATGATACTGCAGACATTGTGTGTTGACCACGAGATTGCCAGGGCAGGACTGAAGGAGTCGTAGCTGAGGCAGGTGGAAGAAGAGAAAGCAAGGAAGTGAGGAGGCAAGGCTACAGGCCTGTAATCTCTTGGCACACATTTTAGGTGGCTACTAAGCCACAAAGAGTGACTGAAAACAAGATGGCAGGGAGGAGAAGCTCAGGAGCCAGACACTAATGTCTGCTGTGAACCAGGAGCAGGAGGCTGGCAGATGACAGCCTGAGGGGTGAGTGGGCGATAGAACTTGAGGGTGTGAGTTTTCAGAAGAACTGGGGGTTTTCAGCTGGAGAAGAATGGCCAGCCTGCAGCCATGAGAGACATGAAAGACACTATGCCTCTGGGCTTGTGGCATGTGGACTGTTGGGGCGGGGTGGGAGAACAGCCACTTCTTGAGAAAGCTCTAGGGAAAACAGGTTTTGGTTTTCAGTGAGGGCTGTAGCCTGTCTTCTAAGAAAGACAAAGAATAAAATATCCAGAAAGAGGCATGCTGTGAGAAACAATAAAACGAAGGCATACGGCATGTCCCCGCGCTACACCCTTGTTCTCTCTCCCCGGTGGGCTGACCAGCCATGCGCTGGCGGGCAATGGCGGACCTGCTTTCATCTGGTGGAGCTCTGACTCAGAGCTCCATGATCTCTCCATCTAGCTCACTAGGTTCCCACTGGCGGGTCCCTACCACGCCAGCCCCAAGCTTCAGTACCCCTATGGCCTTAGTGGGACACATCAGGCAAACCATGCTTTGCTGCTGTACCTTTCTCTCTGGAACCCAGACGAGCTTCTCGAAGGAAAACGCAACACAAACTTAGTTCAGAAACAATAGTAACTCAATCTCTGAGAACATCAACTAAAATCCTAATCTTGTAAGCCTAATTAAATCTAAGTCCTCTGGAGGTGAATCCTTGTGGATCTACCATGATACCAGGAACTCTAGCAGCTTCATCTTACCCCTTCTGCTGTCCCTGCTCCAAAGGAGCCCCCCCCCCCCACTTCTTCTCTTCCTCTATTTTACCCGGAAGTGCCTCCTCCTTACCCAGGGATTGGCTCCTTTATTCATTAGAGGATTGGTTCTCAAGAAGCCACATGAGTATGTAACTCACTCCTGGTTCGAAGCCCCTCCCAGGAGGGCAAAATTAGCATCAAAATACAAACAGCCCCAGGGCTATCCACAACAGAAGCAGGGAGTGTGGGTTCTGAAGGAGTTTCGGTGGCACACAAAAGGGATGCAGTGGAAAGGTTGGGAGACTGGCAAGGCACTTTCAGCTGAAGATAAAGGGACAAACAGCACCTTGTAGGGGGAGAACATGGTGATACTTGGTGGCACAAGAGGTTTGACCATGGACACCAAGAAGGCATGTCAACTCTGAATAAGCGTAAGAAACGGACTCTCTACCACACAGCACTTACATGGGATCAGCAAGGCTGAAATCCTGGATACTCTGTTCTGGTAGAACAGGCACATCTGAGGGGACAAAGGACAAAAAGGAGTCCATCCAAGCTACCTTAAGGTAAATGTCTTTGGCTCCAAGGGTTGCTGCAGGAGTTGGCAACCGCAGAGACTGTCACTGTTAGTCAGATGTCATTATGTTAGCCACCCAGATCCTTTCAACCCCAAGGAGTTCTTCGCACAATTTCCATCCTAGGCATACCCGTGTGAGGAAGGAAGGGCTTCTTCTCACGCCTCAGTGCCATCTTCTCAGGAGTCAGCTTGGTTGACTCTACTTGATACAATACTTGACCAGGTAGGAAGGGTTTGAAGCACGGTGAAATTCTGTGGATGGCCCTGTGGTGGTGAGTGGTGAATGACTTCTAATTTAGCTTCCTTTCCCCCAGTGCCTTAACAAATGTGTAGGGAAGGGCTTTGTGTGACACGTTAAGAAAAGTATAGGTTTTGTTAGTTAGCTTTCCATCAACTGTAACAGAATACCCAGCACAGAGAAGTTAGGTCCGCATGGCTATGTGCGAAGCTCTTAAAGTACTCTCCTTGCCACTCAAGAAATGCTTGTGAGAAGAGCACAGGGGAGGCTTGCTTTGGCCTCTGGCTTGAGAAGATACAGTCATCACAGTGGAGAAGGCAGGAGAAGGAATTCATGGTAGCTTCCAGTTCTGGCAGTGGGGAATATGCAGTGTAGCTTACTCATATCTCATAGGACTAGTGGAGACCTGGTGGAGAGCCAGCTTAGCCTGTAGAAGCCCTATGATTTACCCACCAGTGAGCTACTTCCTCCAGCTAGATCTTCACTCCTCAGAGTTCCATAGTCTTCCAAGATAGCACTAGGACCAGTGCTGGGGGTAAAGTATTCACATCCCCGGGTTTGTGGGCGGGCATTAGATACTCAAGCCACAGAGACAAACATAAGAGCAAAAGCTACAGAGATGATGTGAAAGTAAATGCAAAGAAAGGCCCATAAAAACAGCTAAGAATAGAGGGTGGGAAGGAGGATTCGGGAGGAGCTTGCCTGTTCTTCCAGATGAGTGAGCTCAGTCCCCAGCACCAGGACCAGGGCTCGCAACTACCTGGTACTCCAGCTCCAGGGATCCTGGCCCTTCTAGTCCCTTGGGGATATTCTCTCTCTCTCTCTCTCTCTCTCTCTCTCTCTCCTCCCTCCTTCCTTCTCTCTCTCTCTCTCACACACAGCAAACACACACGCACACATTTTCTAAAAAGTTTAAAACTAGAGGAAACTTGCCCAAGATAACAAGGCTAGAAATATACTTACCTATCAAAGTCATTTTTACTTCATGCAAAGAAAGAGTCCTCTGGGTTTTACTTGCTAGAATGACTCTGGGCAGTTAGTTATTCTTAATCTCATTTCATTCCTAAGCCATTCAGGAGACTTGTTTTTGTTTTTTGTTCTGTTTTGGTTTTAGGAAGCAGGTTATGTATCTGTCCACACGTTATTATTATGTAATTATTGAAAGTATAAAATTAAACTCATAGTAACTGTTTCTAGCAACCAAACCCATGCCATTGCCCTTTGAGATTAGATAATTTCTTTGGATACACACTCTGCAATTTACGATGTAGTGTTGTAACTAGCAGATCAGACTGGCAGGGCATGACACAGACTCAGGTAGACACGACAATTGAACAAGCACACCAGCTTGTTGTGGTCATGAAAAGCATGGGATACCCTGATTCTGATCACTCCTCTGGAGTAGTCTGAGACCCTGAAGCCTATGGAAATTTAACTCAAATAGAGTTTTTTTTTTTAAACCTTAATAACTTGAAGTACCCCAGGGCCTGAGTTAATGTTTCTTTGATGAGAGAGCATTTTTAGAAAGTGATGAATAACAGAGAAAGGGATACAGGAAGTGCAGACAAGTGCTTTTAAGATTGCTTAGTGTGTAAAGGAACTTGGAACAATAACCCTGAGACCCAAGTTCAATTCCCAGAACCCATCTAGAGGTGGATGGAGAAAACAGCTCTACAGAGCTCTTCCGATCTGCACATGTGCACTGCGGGAGTATACAGTCCCTAGCCCAAGGTTAGTTGACAGGTTTTGATTGTTAAGGTTACAGTTGTTGCATTATACTGGTGACATTAGATTGGGTTCATGGTTTGTTTACGTGGGAACCTCAGGGACTGGAGCTGGCACAGCTTAATGGTCTCCCAAGTATTTTGGTAGAGCGAAAAGGACAGTACTTGTAAGAAGGAAGAAGGCCAGAAGGGCAGGGATGGTCAGTATTGAGATCACAGGACAGCTTGGAGAGGGAGGAATCTGTCAGCCATAGCCCAGACAGTAAGACCTCAAGATAGACCAAGTTTGGGAGACAGGAAAAGTGTTCATTCAACAAGGATGAAGGAGACTGATGGCTTGACTGGAGGTCCAGGACCCAGAAGGACTGGCGGAGGATGGAGAGGAGACAATTTTCTTCTTCCTTTTTTTGGCTGCCTAGGTTATATTTGTTGTAATCCCTTTAGTTGTGATGGAAAGAGGCAGACATTGGACCAAGGTTTGGGAGTCAAAAGAAAAGCTGCAGGAGCCAGGATGGATTGTGGATTTCAAGAATTAGAACTCACCGGCTCATTTGAGCTCACTGGCTCTCTGTTCCTCTCCCAATTCCTCTCCCCCCACCCCCTTCTTCCAGGTCTCTCTTTCCTACTTGGCTTCACTTTTCTCACTGTACATAGATTTTATTTACATAGCAGAAAATAAGATCGCTTTTGAGCTAACAAGCATTTAGAGGCGGGACCTGCACTTGCTTGGCCTGGGCTGTGACTGACTGCAGCAGCACCTGGTTGACTTACTCGGCCACTTTTTTGCCCTGGCTTCACAGAAGTCACTCTTACAGTACATTTTCTCTTTTGATTAAGTCCCTTACTACAATTATTGTCCTTTTTCCTTCCCATTTTACTACTTGACTTCTCCAGTATGTCTTTAATACATTTCAGATTCAGAGGATGTGACTTGTATTAACACTGTCATTTGGACCAGCACGATGGCATTGGAGCCGAAAATAAATCAGTTGCTAGGATTCTAGTGGGAAAGACCATGAGCTTTAAAGAGTTTTGCCATCCGGACTTTTGGAGACTTGTAAGAATCTATTGTTTGAAAATAATTACTATTAAAGTGCTATACACATGGTTAAGCATCCAGTCCCCGGCAGCCCCCGTGACATGGCACACTAACTTCTTCCTTCTTTTATTCAGCCCCTCAAAGAGCTGCTGATTTTCATATTTTAGTGGTGAGTACTACTGCTGGGCTGGGCCATTTCTACATGTGTATGGATAGGTCTGGAGCCATTCACCAATGCCCTGGGCCTAGAGTTTTTGCTCACTCTCTCCAGGGCCCCTTTATTTGGTTGTCTTCAAACATCAGACAGAAGTATGAGGAAACCCAGTATGCTTAAAACTGAAATCTTGGAGGTAGCTAGATGTCTCTGTGGATAAGGGTGACTTCCACAGTTAAGGGTGACTGCTGCCACACCTTACCACTTGGTTCAGTCCCTGAAACCTACATGGTAGAAAGGACTGACTCTTACAAGTTGTCTTCTGACCGCCATAGAGAATGGTGTGTGCACCTCCGCACCCCACTAAATAGATACCTTAATTAATTTTTTGAAATGGAAATCTTTGGCTTACTCCCCCATCTCATGCCCCTGAACCTGTCTTTCTGACCATACTGTTGGATAAGTGATACTCACTGATACTTCATGTCTCAGGCTCAACTAGTCTTCCATCACTCCTGTTTCCAGGAGGTACACGTCACTTCTTATATCATGTGAGGATGAAGGTGGAAGGCGCTTCCAAGAAAATGCTGGAGGGCGTGGCTGACAGGTGAGGGTGATACACAGCTGGAGGACTGAAGATGGCCCCACAGTGGCCAGACCTATGGTTTTCTCAGCTTGGAGAATTTATTTCTGTTTTTCTCTAAGCTAGTAATTTTTTTTTAAAACAAGAGAACATGGATTTATTTGAGACCAAGCTAACCAATTGCCTTTGCTTTTCAAAAAGCGCCTATAGATTAAGGAAGATGGATGCTCCCTCTTATTAAGATATACTATTACTTTAACAGCCCCTGTTAGTTCCTTGCTGTGGTTTCAATTATCTGATGGTAAACACAGTTCGAAAATACTACATGGAAAATCCCAGAAATAAAATACCCATAAGTTTTGAATAGGATCCATTCCAACTAACTTGAAGTAACTCTGCTGTCGCACACTGTCCCTAGTGGGTGTGGCCATTTTGGTGCCATGTTTCCAGGCAGTACACACTACCCACCGTCAGTGATTTAGCGATCCTGATCATCAGATCATGAGAACCTGTGCTCAAGCAGCTCCAAGTCTGTTTTCTAACGGCCCTAATTTGCACGAGTAATGGTGCTGGGGGCTTAAATATTTCAAAGAAAAGTCAACTGTTTCTATCCCTGAAAGTGTCAAGGGGTTAAAAGAAATGTACGCTAGTTTTGCCAAGCTACCTCAACAACAAAACTATGGCTGTAATGTGTGAGACGTGCTTAAGATGGAAAAGGAACTAAAGTACAGCACTTCAAGTCATCCATGGTTACAGGGGTACACTGAACGCTTGGAACGCATCCCCTGTGATAAATTGGAATTTTGGATCTGATTCATTTTCCTTTATGTAGCAGATCCCTGTTTCTATTCATCATGGTAATGGTGGCCCCAGGTTAGTAACAATATCTGGCCAATCAACCCCTTATTTGTAAAAAAAGACTACTTAAATATTATTGTAGTTTGGATTTGATGTGTCCCTCAAAAGGCTCATGTGTTGAAGGCTTTGTCCCCAGATGGTCCCTAGTGCTGTGGGTAGGATCAGATCAATGGGCTGATGAGTTCATTAGAATACATGGCCCACTTGGAGGAAGTATGTTATTGGGCTGTGCCTTTGAAAGGAAGGTATACCTTGTCTCTGGTCCCATGCCGTTTTTCTGTGTCCTGGCTGCCATAAGATGAACCCCTCTGCTGCTCTGCCTCACCTCAGGCATGAGGGTGAACCGTCATGGACTGAAGCCTATGAAACATGGAGCCAAGATAAAGGTCTCCTCTTTTAAGCTACTGTTTTCAAGGAAAACTAACACAGGAAATTGGTACCAGAAGTAGGGTCGCTGCTGTGACTAAACAGTGACTGTGTGGATCAGAAGATTTTCATACTGATTCATGGGGGGAATTTGGAAAGGCCTGGGGAAACTGGCTAGAAAAATATAAAAATGTTATAGGCAAATGTTAATGAGTTACTCCCAGCAAGCTCAGATGAACACAGGACTACAGATGGTGAGGCTCTGATTTGAGGTCTCAGATGGAAATGAACTTTCCTGGGAACTCAGTTGGAGACATTCCAGTCAACCCGTTGTCCATATGCAGAGACACTGTGAGGCTGGGTTTGAAAGTGATGAACTGAGGGAATTTCAAAGCACCACAGCATTCAGACCTAACCAAGAATATTACTGGCTGCTTCGGGCTGGATTTATGGAGAAAACCACAGCCTCAGAAATGGCACGGAAAGCTTGGTAAATCGCACTGGTTAGAGGACAGCGTGTTTAAAGCTGGGCTAAGATCTGGGGGCTGCTGAGATTAGTGACAGTACAAAGGTCTCATCTTACAAACACGTTAGGAAGGAAGCCCTGCCGGCGCTCAGGTACCAGCAGGACCCCACCCACTACAGGCTTACGGTTCAGTGTAAGAAGGAAGCTTTGTCTTCTGCTTGCTTGCTCTCACTCTCCCTAGCAAGTTCGAGTATCTTCTCGCTCAGGCATTCCTTCCTTTATATTATTAGAACTGACTTCTTCAGGATTTCAACATAGACTGAAGATCAGCACTGCTCCAGGGGTCCTGCAGGCCTTCAGCACCAGATTAGGGCTGATGAGACATCTAGGCTAGTGAGCTGAACAGCTGTATCCTCAGCCTCTCCAGCGCAGGCAGCTACCGTTGGACTACTGAGACTACATTCTGTAAGTCAGTCTAACAAATGCCCCTTTAATATAAAAGGATGAGGATGAGGGTAGTCTGGGCCAAGTGCGATGTCACACACCTTTAATCCCAGCACTGGGGAGGCAGAGGCAGGCGGATTTCTACGAGTTCAAGGCCAGTCAGGGCTGTATGATAGACAAGACCTAAGCTTAAAAATAGGAAAAGAAAACAAACAAAAACCGAAACCCCCAAATAAACCATGCTCTGTTGTGATCATTATGGGCAGGACTGCTTGGAGAAGTGTTTCCTGGGTGCACTTAGGCATCTAACAGCCAGAGGCTTCGGCACCCATGGTTTGAGTAGGCTTGGCTACTATTGAAACTGGTGGCAGAACTTGGTGTTCTTTTTGCACACATGCGTAGGCAAGAGCTAAGGAGGCTTCCTCCCAGATTTCCAAGGGAGGGCTGGGATCCACAAGGCACAGAAGGGTTAGGAAACCCCTGGAAATGAAGCTGAAGCATCAGCAGAAACAGCAAGGAATAGCCCATGGGAGGAACATGTATATCTCCTAAGGAAAGACACAGGCAGTGACCAGGGCCATCCAAGACAAGTGGCCATGTGGGCTACAACTAGCAAGGCGTTAGGGGTAGGGTGTCCTAAGTGTCGGGAACTTGATCATCATGACATGGGTCCTGCTATTCAACAGGGTAGGATAGGATTTAGTGTCTGCCCTCAGGGGTCTCAGTCTGCTCAATCTTCTCCTCCCTGAAGCTGTTTTTCTGCCCATTTCAAGCCTGTGACTTGCTGTTTTGAATTGTCTGGGGACTGTAACTATTTGCCTTGGGTCTCAGAGGCCTTCTTTGGACTTGGCAGTGTTGAGAACTGTTGGGTGGTTTGAGTCCCTGTTCCAGTTGCTGTGATAAATAAAATACTGTGGCAAAGCCAGTCTGAGGGAGAAATGGTTTGCCTTAGGTCTCAGTTTGAGGAAGATGTTGTGTATGGTGAAGAAATCCTGGCAGCAGGACCCGAGGGAGCAGCCTTCACTGCATTCCCAGCCAGCAGGCAGAGAGGGATGCAGCTCACTCCCAGCTAGTTTTCTCTTTTGTATGCAGTCCAGAGACCAAGCTCAAGGAATGGTTCCATCCACCATTTGTGTCTTTCAACTTCAATTAATTTAATCAGGAAATCTTCCAAAGGCATGGCCAGAGGCCAACCTAATCTAAATCTAAACTAACCCTTCACAGGTGTGCCTGGAGATTTACAGCCTAGGAGACGCTAGATGCTGTCAAGTTGAGCACATTAGCCATCAGAGAACCCCTGGAGAGGGATTAAATGCATTCTTCATTATGAGCATGTGCTCAGTGGCATGAGGTTATAGTTCTTGCTGATGCTCCTGTTTTATGGGGTGGCAGAACCTTTGGGATGTAGTGTCTATATGTCATCGGTGACCCACAAAGGGGCAGGTCTTAAAGGTGATGGGTATCTAATCCTGGCTTGAACTCCCTGTATCACGGCCGTCAAGATTCAATTATGCCACAAGCTCCCACTTCCACATTGAGCTGCGTCAGCTGTAACATCTGAGACGTGAAACTGTGTGCCAAAGTAAACCTCTCATCCCTTATGTCACCTCTGCCATGTGTTGTCATAGCAACAAGACATCAGCCAATACCATTTGGATAAGAAAGGTCCCCCTAACAGGAGCCTGTGTTGAAGGTTTGGTTTGATGCTGGTAGCACTTTAGTGACTGCTCACGAGAACACTAAAGACATCGATGTCTGAATCAGAGCACTCAAAGCTGAGTGGTTGCTAGGGTTGGGAGGGGCATGGCTTTAGAAGGTGGGTCCCCAGAGAATGTCTTTGAAGAGTACAGCCTGTGCTCCCTTGGGCCTTTCTCATTGCTCTGCCCTGGCTCTCCCGAGACCAGCAGATTTCCTACAGAATGTCTGTCCACCCAGCTCTTTCCACTTTGCCACAGGACTGAGCAATGAAGCAGCTGAACCAACCCTGGGCTGAGAGCTCTGAGATGAACATGGAGCTTTTACCTCTTAAAGTGGTTTCTTTCAGTGTTTACTGCAGTGATGAGAAGCTCACACACCTCCCTCAGTGACTTGGATTACGTAGGTGGTTTCAGGTGCTCAGCATGGACATCAGTTGAGGTTACACTGTTTTCAACAGTACATTCACATATCCTTTTATGATAATTTCACTTTAACAAATGTTATTAACCACTACAAAACACAGTATCCACCTTTACCAACTTTTACAACTTCATGGTCTTCATGCTGGAAGCTAAAAGTTAATACACTAGTTCTAAGACCTTAAACAAGGGATTTCACTGGGCCTGTGTTCTTGTTTGAAACAGGGATAACAATCTGTGGCCATATCACCACGAACAAACCCCACATCATCGGGAATAGGGGTAACATCAGGATATTGGGTCAAGGATTGTGGTCCACCCTGGTCATGAGCTTGGCCCGTTCAATAAAATGTAGGGCAGGGCGTGTTGGGCAAATTAGAAGAGGGCCATCATCCGTGTCTCAGAGATCATGGTGAAGGGTTCCAGAGGGAAAGTGACAGTGAGAAGTGGGCAGATCGGGGGGAAAGAGATTGCTATAACAGGAACACCAGGAAGCCAAAGACAGGAGTGAACAACTTAGATCTGAGGAAAATGGCAGAGGGATGCATGTGGCAGGGTGGATCTACAAGACAAGGTGCGGTCACAGAGAGATCTTCGTTTGATTTGGTTTGCTTTTAAGAAAGCCCTAAATAGAGAGAACAAGAAAATGGTGGTGGGTAATTGCTTCCTGGGGAGGCTGGCACTGGTTTGAGACAGCAGCAGCGTCTGGAGATGTTTTAGAAGGTAAGTGAGCACTTGTTCCTGCCAGGGAAAGATACCTAATAGGTCACTGTCATCCCCACTAACATGAACCGAATCACTCTGCAGAATGCTTTCCCAGACTGGCTCTTAAATGAGGAGGAATTTTGCCTCTGGAATTTATGAGTGGTGAATAAAGCAGATGTCTTGTAATCACCAGAAAACAAACAAACAAACAAACAAAAATATACATGGCTCAGTGCCTAGTAGAAGTGAGGTCTTGGCAGCATGGCTGCAGATTATTAGAACACTTCCCTTGTTTGTGTCAGAAGGTGGGCTCTAGGACAAAGCTCACAGCACAAGGGAGTGAATTAAAGCACACGTGTTTCCTTGAAGCACATTTCAGACACGTCATTAGTCTTAAGCTCATTATCAATGTAGAATGTGTTATCCCCATCCCAATGAGGGCTAAGGAAAGTCACTTGTTTAAGGTTTGAGAACTATTCTAAGTTTGCAGTACGGAGAATGTACATTTTATATCATAAAATGTGGATAAAATTTCACTGAAGACTAAGTGGATCACTTTGTGGCTTTTAGCTGCAACACAAAGGGGAGTCACTGTCAGGGCACACGTGGACATAAGGCTAAGATCAACAATGGAAGGCAGGCAGCCGAGCATTGTTAGGTACCAGCTTCCTGAGACAGTCACAGCGAGTTATCCACACGGACAAGTTGTTGAAGGAGGTACTGCGGCTGTCTTGTGCAGGTGAGGAGTTGGCTGGACAAACAGACTGACACTCCCATGGTAAGTGGAAGCACAAACAGGCTACATGCAGATTCACTAACTAGTTTATTTAGTTGAGGATGGAGCATTAGCCTAGAGAAGGAGAGAGAGAGGAAATATGCTAATTTTTTATATATGTATTTTGCTACTGGCACAATTTGACAGACTTGGAAAAGAGTCTTTGATAGGTTTCTATTGCTGTGACAAACCACCATGAACAAAAACCAAGTTAGGGACGAAAGGGTTTATTTGGCTTTTAGTCCCACATTGTAATCCATCATTGAAGGAAGCTGAGGCAGGAGCTGATGCAGAGGGATAGAGGTGCAGCTTACTGGCTTGCTCCCCCTGGCTTGCTCAGCCTGCTTTCTTATAGAACCTGGGACCACCAGCCTGGGGATGGCACCACACACGAAGGGATGGGCCCTCTGCCGTCAATCACTATTTAAGAAAATACCCCACAAGCTTCCCGATAGCCTACTCTTATGAGGCATTTTCTCAGTTGAGGTCCCCTCCTCTCTGATGACTCTAGTGTGTGTCAAGTTGACACACAACTATCCAGCACAGAGAGATATAAATTTGCTTCATAGTTCTGGAGGTCTGGAGTTCTAGGCACATGGTGATTGCTTCTTGTTAGCAGGGTTTAAAGGTGGGACCTTACATTGCAAGGTGCTGAGTGTGCGTCTATCTCTGGTCTCTCTCACTATAAACCTCCCACAGTCTAATCATGTGGATCCCACCCTAAGGAGCCATCTCTTCAGCTCTAAACAGCTATTTCTTGCTTTGCCAATTTTTGGCTTTCTATTATCATAGGAGATAATAAAGAATTACAAAACTCCATTTTCTTAATCCTGTTATTTTATGGTAAAATTTCTAGTCATTATTTATACTTTCCCATAAAAATGCAGAGGGAGAAATTATTTCATGTCTGTTTCCTTTCTTGCATAACTTGTTTCTTGGATCAATAACTGCTTCATTTGGTGCACTACTCTGCCTTTCTATGCTTGCACACAGCTTCTGTATGACAGCTGGGCTTTCCTTGTCTGTTTGGATACCAGTTGCTTTACTCCTCCGACCCTTGGAGATCTCTCTTTGAAGCCCCCTTCCTCCTGCCTTAATTTGGATGTTAGCATTTTGTCTAAGCTCTGCCCCACAGGCCAGGCGTGCCTGACTCACTATAAAAGGGGCTGCTTGCCCCCACCAAGCTCTTGTCTTCCCTTCTTGCTCCCACTCTGTCCCCCCCTGCCCCATCTCTCCCCATTGTCTCCCCCCCCCCACGCGCTCATGGCTGGCCTCTGCTCCTCTTCTCTCTCTCTCTCTCTCTCCCCCTCTACTAACCTCCCCCATGCCCTGAATAAATTCTATTCTATCCTATACTGTCGTGTGGCTGGTCCCTCAGGGAGAAGGGGTGCCTCGGCATGGGCCCCACCCAGGCACCCCCTTCTCTCACACCTGACTACACCTCCACCAAAACATATCCCCCCTCTCTTTATCTTTTTATAAACACATCACTGGATCTGACTTTGGGCATGCTATGAAGGGCTGAGAATGAAATTCCCCCAAAGGTCTACATGCTGCAGGCTCAGCAGCCTATGGGGAGACGGTGGAGCCCTTGTGACTTGGGGTCAATTGGGATGAAGTCAGATCACTGGAGACATTCCATTGAAAACTGAGCCCCAATAGGCTAGTCCTTCTAATGGCTTAGTCACAAAACGTATTTTGTCAGGACAATGGAGACATGACACATACACGTATGTGATCGTCCTTCTGACAGTATGCTTGCTTGCATACATGCGTGCATATGTCTGTGTGCATGTTGCTATTTTCTCTTTTCATCCAGGACCTAAAGAGGTGATGCATGGCTGGTAGACTTTGTGATTCCTTTCATTCACACATGATTAGTTGACTAAATATTCTTAGTATGCAAGTAATTCTCCCGTTATGAAAAGTGGTATCATCTTTAGTCATGCTCTTTTGTGACTCCAAATCCACAACTCAGAATCTTCTACAAGCTTCTTCTTACTTAGTTTCTTAACAAGTTTTTAATGGTGTGGCTTAGATGGACAGTGTTACATCACTGGGTCCTACAGAGACCGTTCTAGTTTAACATCATATTTCCCAGTTCTGGGAAATTTCCTCTTATGTAATTTTTAGATATCTCCATCTCTATTTCCGGTGTTCCCTTTACCCAGGGTGAAGCTCCTAGTACGTTGATGTTACTGGTTTTTCTATCCTAAAGCTTCTATCTTTCCTATTTTCCATTTTTTCCTGTTCTGTATTTTGAAAAGAATTGCAACTCTATTTTCCGAAATTCTGACTCATTTTGGTTAGCTTTACTTTCTAATGATTTTGAATGGAGCTGTTTTTGTTTATCCTGTCCTGTTTTTGTTTATCCTGTCCTGTTTT
>JADRCH010000109.1:3900130-3916565 GCA_019843965.1 Rhynchomys soricoides | reverse complement strand
AACAAGGCCACACCTACTCCAACAAGGCCACACCTACTCCAACAAGGCCATGCCTCCAAACAGTTCACTCCCTGTGGGCCTATGGGGCCCTGTTTTCTATCCAGCTTCTGCATGCAGGTGGAACTGATTTTCTTTTTCTTTTTTTAAAAAAAGATGTTTATTTTTTATTTATGCCTATGTGTGTGCCTGAATGTATGTCTGTGCACTGCATGCATGCAGTGCCTGCAAAGGCCAGACGAGGGCATCCAGCCACCCAGAACTGGAGTTACAGATGGTTGTGTGCTAACACTACCACATGGGTGCTAGAGATCAAAGCCTGACCTCTCGTGCTCTTAACCACGGAGCCATGTCTGGTCCCCAGGTAGAACTGATTTCCTTGGTTAGTGCTTCAAATTCTGTACTGTTTTCCCAACTTAAAGAAAATATCCCAACACTATAAAAACCCAAGTCAGGTAGACCGGTGACAGTGAGGACATTACTGTTCTGACATTGCCTTGAAGCTCGTAGAAAGTTTCGTTCTAGTTTGTCCCTCTGACTAGCATGTAGACTTGTGAGGGAGGGGGAGTGGTAACTGAAGGATTCAGAATCTTTGCATATGCATCTTCCCTCATTTCCAGGATTCTACTCTTCTACTATTAGCCACTTCACAGACTTCCTGAAGTGACAACCTAGATAGAAAAATGCTCAAAGTCCCCCAGAAGAGTAGGGTTGGAGAGCCAGGCATGGTGGTACATGCCTGTAGTCCCAGTACTCAGAGGCTGAGTGAGGCTGGGGGATCAGTTTCAGGCCAGCGTGGGCCTGAACTTGGAGAGTTCAAGGTCGGCTTGCTTTACATAAATGACCCTGTCTTAAGAAAGCCACTGAGCTACAGCATACAACTGACCTATGAAGTATTGGTCACACATTCAGAAAGGAAACCTAAGTGGTAGGCATTGCAGTAAGCACTGTTTCTGGGAGTGTGCTCCCTCACTCCAGCCATAAGGCGAGGTGTGACACTCACATGGCCTGCTTTCTTGGCTTCATGCGCTGACCTGAAGAATGGGTAGTGAGTCTGTACAAACCACTGAGTCTTTTCCATAAGACCTTTTCACACTGAAGCTAGAAAAGCCAGCCATTCCTGCTGGGCAGGGTGCCCATAGCCAACTCCCCCATCTTGTGCATAAGCTTATTGGAGTCTTTGATGTGTGAAATAGGTGGGAAGGGGAGAGAGACTCTGGTCTTCAGCCTGGCCCTCTCTCATCCTCAATGGTCAGTTACCGGCACCCACCAACCTTTAGCCTGAGCTATTTAACAAGAACCTTCAGTAATAAGTTACACTTCGTCCACTTAACTCCGTTTCTATGTTCTGAATGCTTAGGCGGCCTCATGCCAGGTGTTCTTCCACACAGTGTGCAGCAGGACCTGTTCTGTACAGCCTCCTACTGCTTATCAACAGCGACTCGGGCCCAAGCCAGACATCTGCAGCTTCCTTACACTTCTACCTGACTCCCGTTCTCAAAGATCAAACAGGTGTTTGGGTACTATTTCTTTTCTTCCCCCCTCCCTCCCTCCTTCCCTTCTTTCTTTCTATGTGTGCATGGGGCTGTCTGATCATGTGGCAGCTAGAGGTTGGTACTGGGCATCCCCCCTCTAGCCCCCAATCTCTTCTCCATCCTGTTTCTCAGACATGGTCTCTCATGGAGCCCAAAGCTGTATAGACATGCTAGCCAGTGGACTTTAAGGAGCCTTGTGCCTCTCTGTCTCCTCCAGTGCTGGGAGGGGCTGCGGAGCCACTGAGCCACGCCACTGCCTAGTCTGGTGGTGTTATTCCGCCTTTTAAGTAGCGCTCATGTCTGCAGTCCTTCATTCCTTAGAAATCCCTGTCTGCTTGTCTTTCCCATTCTGCACTGTAAGAACAAATTGCAAAACCTCACCTGCCCAGTGCTCCTGTTTATAAGATTCCGGGCAGATGGCTGTTCAGAACAATCATCACAAGGGCCGATCAATAGCATAAGAGAACATGGTAAAAACTTAGGGTAATTATCTGCTTAGGTGTTCCTTTCAGTTGCATGTGAGACACAAAGAGCTACTCAGTTACAAGCAACCCGAGGTGATAATCGAGAGAGGCGACTGTGTAAAATCCCGAGCACACAGAACACGTAGAACCCAGAGCTACTGGGTCTACTGAATGGGGAGTAAGGTTCTTCAGGAGGCAAACATTTGCTACTGAGGCAAAGTAATCCTAGATAATTCTATTAATCATGCTAGGCCCTGGAACCCGACCTGCATGCTGTTCTTCGTAACGAGGTGAAGCTGCATAGTGTCCCGTTCTGAGTGACTCAGAGCATGAGTCATCCTGTATTCTAGTTATGTCACTGTATGTGTCATGACTGTTAGTCACTCAGGAGCCCTGTGGATTATCAACACTACAGGACTGTGGTCAGTACTTTATGCAGGTAACCTTGATCACGTTCAAAGCACAAATGTAGTTATGTTGGCAGCTCAGATATGCCCAAGGGCAGCTGGAGAATGCAACTCTTAAGAGAAAATACAGTACGATACTTGGAGGAAGGGGACAGAGTGCTTACTTTTTCTTCTTTTGAATAGGGGCCTCATTATGTAGCCCTGGCTGGCCTGGAACTCAATGGTGGCCCCAAACACACAGAGATTCATGTACCATTACGCCCAAGTGCTGGGATCAAAGGCTCGTGTCATCACAGCTGGTTGTGCACATATCTTTATTGTCCTACATGGGATTAGTGCTGTATTGCCAGTCATTGCTAATGTCTTACTGTAGTGTCCTTCATAAATCAAACGTGTGTGTGTGTGCATGTGTGTGTGTAGAATTCAATATCGTCCATGGTATCAGGTATCCACTGGAAGTACTGTATTCTCTACAGCTAAAGATTACTCCATTGTACAAAGCATGGGTGAAATTAATATACACATATCTATCTATCTATCTATCTATCTATCTATCATCCATCCGTCCATCCATCCCCACTTACTTTTGAGATAGGGAATTCACTATATGCTCCACTGTACAAATCATGGGTGAAATTAATATACATCTATCTATCTATCTATCTATCTATGTATCTATCTAAGTATCTATGTATCTATGTATCTGTCTATCTATCTATCTATCTATCTATCTATCTATCTATCTATGTATCTATCTATGTATGTATCTGTCTATCACCCATCCGTCCATCCGTCCATCCATCCCCACCTATTTTTGAGATAGGGAACTCACTATATGCTCCAGGCTGGCCTTGAAGCAGAAATCCTCTAGCTAGTTTCATACTTCTGAGTACCACTGGGCTTACAGCTAGGACCCATTGTCTGTGATGCTCTCATGAGATTCTGATTAGCTGTGACTCAATCACAAGGAGCACAGACACAGTTTATTCCGACGGGAATAATTTTTCTCATCTAAATAAATAAGGCATTTCTTTCTGGCAACCACTTTCTTTGTAAGACTGAGCTCAGGTTTCTGTTAGCAGCCTACTCTAGGCCAACTGGCTTAGATATTCTTTAGTCCCAACAAACATAATGGTACATACATCGTCTCAATAACAAGGATAAGAGCTCACTCAAGCCCAGACGATGTTTTGTTCACCTTCACCACCTCAGTACCTGGCACAATCCCTAGTGAAAAGCATTTACTATATGTCACAGCTTTTGTTACAGCTCCGCTACTAGGCTTTAAAATTGACTGATAGACTTAGTAGCTTCCCGTCCTTCTCCTTTGAAAAGATCTACTTGCAATGTGCAGTAGCAGAAGTGTGCCGTGGCAATGTAATGAGTACATGGCTTTTTATTTTATTAAAAAAATTTTTTTTTTCAAGACAGGGTCTCTTTGTGTAGCCCTGGTTGTTCTGAAACTCGCTCTGTAGACCAGGCTGGCCTTGAACTCAGAGAGATCCGCCTGCCTCTGCCTCCCGAGTGCTGGGATTAAAGGCGTGCGCCGCCACTGCAGGGCTTTCTTTTTATCTTCTTCCCCAGCAAGAGGTGACAGGCTTTGACCAGCACAGGAGGGATGATGACAGCTAGGGCTAAGACCGGCTAAGGATGATGCGCTCTGGAGGAAGAACAAGGACCACTTGGACATGTGGAACTGGGGCAAACCCAGAGGGTGTTCTAATTTCCTGACTTGATCAACTGAATGGTGTTTGTATTCAACCCTCTGGAAAAGAAGAGAAGCTAAGAGGGAAGATAACCTAGTCACACACTGGTAGTGGCGTGATGGAAGACACAGTTATTACTGATCACTTTAGGGACACCACTTGGCCTTGACGATGCTTCCAGGCCTACATTGTTTTTGCGATCAACGTCACCATTCATGCCCAGAACTTTTTACACTGTCCCTTACTAATACTTGAGTAACTCTTCGTTCCTGTTTCTCCAAATCACGGCATTCACAATTCTTTCTGTCTGTGAATTGCCCTACAGTAATGCACCATGTAAGTGGATTCGTGGTGATCGACTTTGGCGTCTTATCTTACGTGGCATTGGAGTTTCATGCACTGCGCAACACCTGTCAGGTGTCCCTGTGTTTAAGGTGTTTTTCTATCAGCCCCGCAGATACCTGAGTAAGCCAGGCTCTGGGAATGGTTCTCAGAAGTAGAACTGCTCAGTCACACTGTGAGTCCCCTTCGTTTTCAGAGGCTGCCCTACCAACTGAACGTAAAGGCTCCAGGCTCCTTGTACCTCAGCAGCTGCTGACTTATTTTCAGACGACGGCAGCTATCCAAATGGGCAGGAAGCTGGACCCCGTGGTTCTGATGTGTACTTGGCTTTGTATTGGTTAAAGATGCTAAACAGCTTTTCACTTAGGCATCTTCTTTGGAGAAACGTTCATTGTCCATTTGTGAATTGATTGGGTCACTGGCTTTTAATTGTTGAGTTTATAGTTATTTTGTAGTATGGAACACTTCTGGATATATGACATATTTCCATGGAATAAGAAAAAAATGTGTTAAGCTTGCATAAAAATGCATTACTGAAAGGCCCACTCCAGCATGGGTGCTGACTCCTGAAAGCCATATTCCTGGAGCTCCTCTGTGCCACTTGTAGGCAGCTTAACAGGGAGAAAGTCCCTTCTGGCCAGCAATCAATATTGCTGAGATAACCTTGGGGAGACACCTGGTGAATTGTTTAAATTTCAGGAACTTTCTAAGACTTGTGAGTTATGTATTTCCTGAGCCCAGTAAGTTTTATTTACTCCCTGAATCTTAGGAGCCTCTCCCCAAAGACTGAATGTTTTGATTTGGAGGAAATTACTATGCAGTACCACTAATTTAACCATTATTTAAGAATGTTATTTATATGTTTAAAAGACTATCTTGCTATCTTCTAATGAAAAGCAAACACTTTCTAGTATATAATTCATATATAAACTGATGACAATTTCTATACTAAAATCTAAAATTGCAAAGCATGTTGTCATGGGCTGGAGAGATGGCTCAGCAGTTCAGAGCAATGGCTGTTCTTCTAGGGGACCTGGTTTGATTCTGTGCACACACGGTGACTAACACTTGTAACTCCAGTTCCAGGGGATCCAGCGCCTCCTTTTGGCCTCTATACATACTGCATGCATGTAGTACACAAATACTCGTGTAGGCAAAATATTCATACACACCAAATAAAAACAAATTTTAAGAATTACTTATTATTAATTACATATTTCAAGTTAGTATATTTAATATTTTTTAATGATCAACTTATGAATTGTTTATGGGATACCATTATAAGAAAATAAACATAGCATAGAGCTGCAGAGTCAATACTTAAATGATATAGTTGATGGAGAAGTGAAATGAACTTGGTGTGTAAAAGGTGTGACAAAGGACGAAGAAAAGAAATGATACCCAGACATCTGTGCTGTTGCACTGTTAGGAGGTGTGGCCTTGTTGGAGGAAGTGTGTCACTGTGGGGGTGGGCTCTGGAGGTCTCCTCCTCTGCTCAGGCTCCACCCAGTGTGGGAGAGCCTCCTCCTGGTTGCCTGCAGGAGACAGTCTCTTTGTTGCTGCCTTCGGATCATGATGTAGAACTGTCAGCTCCCTCTCCAGCACCATGTCTGCCTGGACGCTGCCATGCTTCCCACCATGATGATAATGGATGGAACCTCTGAAACTGTAAGCCAGCCCCAATGAAATGTTTTTCTTTATAAGAGTTGCCTTGGTCATGGTCTTTTTACAGCAATGGAAACCCTAGCTAAGACAATAACCAAACTCTAAAGTACTAACTGGTTTGAACTGTTAAAATTTATTATTCTTAAGTAATCACTTTACTTAATCCATGGGAAATTGATAAAGTGCTAGATTCTGAATTTCTGGTAAAACCTTCCAAGAATAAGTTGAGCTCAGTAACCTGTCCTCCATATATAAAATGTAATTTACATATTTAACAAAGGTCTCAAGGGTTATTTTCAAAGTTGTACATTTGATATTTTCTATAAATACATAATCTATAGCTAAAAGAAAATACCATCTTCTAAAAGCAAAACAAGACAGAACTTCATTGATCTGAAACTAAAGGACAGCTTTCCATTTCTTGTCAGGATTTGTGGTGTAAACTGTAGAAAAAAAAACAAATTAAAAACAAGAGATAAGTATATCACTGGAGTAAGAAGAGGTGCAGCTTCCCTAAAGGGATTTTGTTGATGACTGTCAAGTAAACATAGGGCTGAGGCTTCTACACAAAATTCAAGTTTGACTCACTTCTTGATTTTAAGGACTAGACTTTTATAAAAATGCCTGATTGACAAGTTCACCTCCCACCAGGAAATAGTTACAGATCTCCTTCACCATCTCTGACTTGACTGTTTCTACCAGCGCTTGAAACCCGTGCCTGTTCTCAAGTGTCCCACACACCAGTGTCCGTGGTCTTGGTGTCTAGGAGAGAGGCTGTGCTCCCAGCACTGAGCGTCACTATGGCAGAGGTCATGGACCCTACTTCTCCACGGAATGTGATATTCAAGGAGACCTCAGATGAGCACTGCTTTAACTAAAGAGAAACTCAAGCACCTGCAAAAAGCTTTAAATGCCACTGGAAACCACATTAAAATACAGAAGGATACATACATATCTTCCCATCCTTCTCTAGTTTTTTCAAATGAAGTAAGAGATTATGCTCTGCCATCTTATGTAAATTCTCTGGAACATCCTGAAAGAAAAGCAGGACAAAAGGAGTCTCATTTCTAAAGAATACTTCATTGTTTGGAATCTTTAAAACAAGCCACACACAACAGATGAGAAAGTTTAACCTGAGCACACTCTAGTGTGAAGTCAGGGATGAGGCTCAGCTGACAGCTTTCCTACCATACAAGTCCCACTGCAGCCCACGTAAACTGGGTGGGTGGCACATAGGTAAGCTCAGCACTCAGGAGGTAGAGGCAGGATGGTCAGATGTTCAAAGTCATCCTTGGCCATGGTGAGTTTGAGACCAGCTTGTCATAATGAGACCCTGCCTCAAAAAAGCAAAATAAAACAAAAAATATAATAATACCAACTTAAACAATTTCTACCTTGCAAATGGTCTTGTTTTAGAATACTATTCTCTTATATTTCTTTTTTTTCTTTCTTTTTTGTTGTTGTTTTTTCGAGACAGGGTTTCTCTGTGTAGCCCTGGCTGTCTTGGAACTCACGCTGTAGACCAGGCTGGCCTCGAACTCAGAAATCCGCCTGCCTCTGCCTCCCGGGTGCTGGGATTAAAGGTATTCTCTTATATTTCTATAGGTAAAATAGCTAAATGCCACAAATTTGTTCACTATGGAATTCCTAGTGTTTAGCATACTGACACACAGCAGAAACTCATTAATATTTTTAATAAACAAAGGAATGAGTATAAAGATTTCTTTTTAGTTTTGAATAACCCTATATTGGCTTTATGCTCTTTTGAGTATTATGATAATATCTTTGTATCTTATGACTCACAGCCTTCCTTTACTCTTGCTAAAATAATGTAACATTGACATGTCATTTCAATAAAGAGAATTTTTATTTGATTATTTAAATAAGGACTTAATCCTGAAGCCAATTTTCTTGACTAAACTCACTTTGTCTGTGTCCTAGTTAGCTTTAATTGTCATGGTGACACAGTCCACAGACATGACAGGAGAGAGTCAGTTGAGGAACTGCCTAAATCAGACTGTCCTGTAGGCGTGTCTGTGGGGATTGTCTTGATTATTAATTGACCTAGAAGGGTCCAGCAGCATGGGAGGCACCATGCCTAGTTGGCTGGGTTCTGGGTTATATAAAGTAAGAAAGATAGCTACATACAGCAGCTCCGCCATGGTTCCTACCCTGCACTCTTGCTTTGATTTACCTGCAACTATTTACCAGCTAAATCCTTCCCTGCACAAGTGGCTTTCGGTCAGAGTGATTTACCACAGCAGTGTAATGTGAGGTCAGCGGACTTGTTCCTCTTGTTTGAAGGCCGATTTGTCTGTATCTATCCCACTTCATGAGCATTCACGGTCTTCTTGAATATTCTCCCTTAGATTTACCTTAAAACATTGATATTTGCAAGGTTGTCTCATTGGCTCACTCTCTCTTTTGAGACAGTTCTATCTGTCTATTCACCATTTGCAAGGCTGGCCTCAAACTTACTCAGCCTCCTGAGTCCCAGCACTGTGGGTGTTTCCCTTTTCATTTCTACTCAGCTAACACACAAAAATAATAAGCAGCGATGATTACCAAATTCTCCTTTAAGCAGCAGTGCCATGTACTGACACTCCACCAGTGCAACGCTCAGATCTCACCATGTAAGTTACCCACCTAAGATCTGTAAGTGATCACTGCCAGATCACTGGATAACATCTAAGATTTTTAGCTGGCAGTGAGGTCTCCTGTGATCTGATCGCATCTCTTCTTCCTACCTCACACTCTGAGACCTTCTTCCTGTCTGCCCACACCTGTGACATACATGTCCCTGCTACATGTCTTCTTTGTGGATTTCCAAATGCACAGGGCTCTACCGCTACTCCTAGTGTTCGAATGTGCCTTCCATGGTGTCTAGAGCGACTCCTTTCTCCTTCTACTCTGGCCTAGAAAGTGCCACCATGTGGCGTATAGAACCTGAGTTCAGAATAAAGAAAATATGATTTAGATAGTCCAAATGCCCAACATGTGGAGGATTTTGGATTAAGAGTGCTCAATCTATATAAACCATGTAGTGAGTCACACCCGTAAGAGGTGATTTCATTTATCATCCTTGTCTGCTGAGAGGAGGCACAGTGAGTGTGATTTGGCAGTCTGAGCAAGTCTGGCGTGCTCTTAAGGTCCTTTACTAATTGTTACAGTCTCCAGGTTACCTCAGGGTAGCCTCTGACTCCATGCGTGTTGAGACTGTGTCCGCCCTAGCGGGACTTTTAAAACTTAAGTAGTCTGTCAAATACTAAACACCAAACTACCAAGCTTCTCTACCTGCATGGCAGATCTCACCTTGCTAAAGCATGGAGCAACGTTAACTGAGCCACACAGTGCTACAGGAATGTGGCCAGAGGTCACACACTGGGTCTGGGGGTCTTCCTATACAAGGGATTCTATTCGTGTATTTTGATGCACATTTTCCCGCGTTAGGTTACAATTTCCCACCGCTGTTACCCTCAGGTGCTTTTTGTTTTATTTTGTTTTTGCTTAGAGGGGCACACTTTGTCATCAGGTAACCAAGATGGCTAGAGCAGAATGTGTCATTACAAAGCATGCAGCGTAGCGTCTCTGGCTGAGTCAAGTAAGGGTTACCGTGGCTCAGGATGGCTACGCTTGCTCTTTGTGGACACTTTTCTTTCTTAACTAAACTGTTGGTCTCGGGTGTAGACAATGGCATTACGTAGAGAATAAAAACCCTTTTTTACACCTGGGATGTATTAAGTTTACCATACAGCGTACTGAATGAGACTGCAGTAAAGAGTGGCCATGTACCGCTAAGATGAAAGAGAGTCACCTTGTAAATCATTTTCCTAAGTTCAGTCACTGTGAATGATTTCTCAAAGTTATCACGAAAACATGTAACAATTTGTTCTTCTCGGTTATTTCTGTGAGAAATATATTCCAGAATTTTAGCTTCAGCATTATGGATTACTGGGCCATGTCCTGAATTAAAAGAATAATACAAATTAGTGCAACCAAATAAATATGAAACACTAAGTACAAAGCTACTTTACTCTATTTAAAACAATTCATATGCGGCACTGAAAAGCACTCTAAGTGCATCCATAGCCAGAGCTTGGAGAGCTCACAGGTCTAAGATGCAAAGACTGCGCTCAGGGCCTTCAGAGGTGGCCGTCTTCAGTGTATGATGGGAGTGGCCTGTCCACAGTGTGTGATGGGAGCGGCCTTCCACAGTGTGTGATGGGAGTGGCCTGTCCACAGTCTGTGATGGGTGCGGCCTTCCACAGTGTGTGCGGCCTGTCCACAGTCTGTGATGGGAGCGGCCTTCCACAGTGTGTGATGGGAGGAGGTCTCTCCAGATTTCCGCCTCTCCCTGAGGATCTGCTGTGTTAACAGTTGCAGGACAGTTCAGCTCAGTAGTGTAGCCACTGGTAAACTGCCAATGCTCCTCCTGTGAACAACCTTCACCCATGCTCCTGTGAGCAACTCTAATAAACGCATTGGCTCACAGCAGAGACATTGGAGTAGAAGGGGGGGAGGGGGGGGGTGGGAAGAAGAAAGGGCTCAGAGGGAACGGGAGGGGACATCACCAAAATATAATTTTTAAATATTTACGCCAGTCTATGTGTACGTGTGTCTGTGAATGGGTACATGGGTGCCTATGGAGCCAGAAGTTATACTGGCTCTTCTGGAGATGGTGTCACAGGTACTTGGGAGCCACGGGACATGAGAACAGAACTTGCATCGTCTGAAAGAGCAGCATGCACTCTTAACCACTGAGTCCTCTCTCAAGTCCCTCAAAATACATTATATAAACCTATGAAAATGTCATAAGGAAACTGACTATTATATATAATTAATGCACGCTGGTAAAAAGCACTACATTACAGATAGCCTGGGGAAAACTCAGCTTCGATGGCAACAATAAAAAATTGTGTATAATGCCAAAAACCTTTAGCAAATTATATCAAATGAAAATATGTAACACTATTATGTACCTTAAAATATCAGATCGATTTTAGCAATAACTAACATCTGCACTCACACGGTAACCACAATAGTAGGTAACATGTGACGGGCTCTCCGGGCCTGCATTATTGGGCAGACCTGAAGTACCCTGTGCTTACAGGGATCTCATGAGGTAGCTATTATTACTATCTACTGGGAAGGAATATAACCTGCCTACAGCTATGTAGCTAACAAGGGGCGGAGCGGAGATTCCCACCGGCCAGTTTTTAACCACTATGGGTTCATCTTAACCGCTGCAGTGAGCTTACTAACAAAAGACTGAAAAAGCATACAAAAGCAGGCTAAAACCCAAAGTAGAACTAAAATCTTATAGCCAATGTAGCAAATCAGGACTTGCAACAACCTGGATGCAGTTACACTGAAATTGGCTGCTCTTTAAACAGTGTGGCATGGGACAGAAGTCCACGTAAGGGCCATTTAAAACTTTTGAGAACAAAAGGTCCAGAAGCACTGACCTAGGATCTCATAAAGAGCACTGGGCTTTGTTTTGTGAGGCTTTCTAACCCTGTTTCTGTAGCTGGGTGGTGATACCATCACCTACTTCACAGGGTTTTGTTAAGCACAGATCTATAAAGGCCCCTGGACGATACCTGCAGGACTAGTCTTTACTATACGGTAACTATGGTGACAGCATAATTTACATAAAAACAACTTCCTTGCTAATAATACAAGCAGTTCACTGGATGCCCGCACCCTGAGACCCTTTGTAGGTAGACCTTCGCCTCTCTAGCTCAGGAGAGCCCCAGCAGCTGCTCCTTGAACCACAGAGAGCCGTCAACACCTACTCTGCCCATGTCATGGCAATAAACATGCCCAGCCATGTAGTGCATTTCCTATTTCCTGAGCACGGAGAGCTCATGGGAGGATGTAGGTGAACTGACAGATCTTCCCATGGCTGTTTTGTTAGGAGCAAGTTAGAAAATTAAGCAATTCCCTTTTCCCTTCTGGGACTCTTGACGGATTCTTCCTTAGCTTCTGAGACAGAGAGAACATTCATATTGTAACCAGTGCAGTGACATCTGACATAACAGTTTCTTCTTCTGGAGATTGGATATGTACCACTTTATGGTTGCCATGGAAACCTGACATGTCAACATTGTGAGTTAAAAAAAGTTCAGAGGACAAGTGTTACCCAAGGTTTGACAGCTAAGATGTAGTTTACGGGAGAAGGCAAAGTCAGTTAATAAAAACAACAGTGATTGAGGCACTTTCCTGTCCTCACGTAAGCTTGTTTTGTGCAACAGTTTTGTCAACCGCTGTGTGGATGTTGAAGAGAACTTACAGAAAATGCTGTGGATGTGGCTCTCAGCCAGGAGAGAGCCAGAGGTGGAGCTTAAAGATGTAGGGCGGGGTAGCCATTAGGAGCACCCTCTGTTTAGCTTCATGGGTGAGAAGAGTCAGGGTAAGGGATCAAACTGCACTGAGGGAGCAGGAAGGGAGAGGCCTGGGAACCAAGAAACAGGGAAGGGACTTCTAAGAAGCACAGGCAAACACACACAGGTGAACAAAAGCGGTCTCGAAACAATCTTCAGCTGCACCCCAACTCCTGAGGAGAGAAGCTGATGCTGCAACCACAGGGAAGGGAGGCAGTCCTGATGTCAGCACACTGGCAGTTCCAGCTGTAGGAGACCCCCAATTTGAGAAGGCCTTAAATCTACTGTAGGGATCTGGTGTGACAGAGACTTCTATGTCACAGCCGATGGAAAAGCATAGAGCTTTTTAGTCTGTTCCCAGATATTGGAGTGCTAAGCCCAGGGTAATCTTGAGAGGGGCTTAGTGCTTGAGACTGAGCTATACTGGAGACTGAAATCAACAAATAACCTCAAGTCAGTGAGCTGGGAGACAGGCTGCCACTGTGTCTGTCTGTATGGAAGAAGGCCGAAAGAGGCAGCAATGAGGAGGCAATAACAAAACACAACCAATCAAATGATGCAGTGAATGGGAAAATGAATAGAGACAGGGTCTCGTCACATTGCCCTGCCTGGCTTAGTGTCTGCTGTGTTACTACTGAAGCTAGTCTTGAATTTATCATGTAATCCTCCTGCCTTAAGTACTAGGGGTGCAGCACACATCATCATACCCAAAACTGCCTCAAAGAAGCAATTTTCAAAAGAGGTACAAATAGCTAATACATGAAAAGAATATTTAATACCATCAGCCACCAGAGAAATGCAAATCCAGACTACATTGAAATTTTACTCCATTCCAGTTAGAAAAGCTATCTTCAGAAAAAAACAAGAAATGGTAGTTAGGATATAGAGAAAGAGAACCTTAAACACTGCTCATGAAACTCTAAATTGGTATGGTAAATACAGAAATAAGCAATATGGTTCCCCATAAAATGAAAAACGGAACTGGGATATAGCTTGGAGGTAGTGTATTTGTTTATTCTGTACCAGTCCCTGGGTTCCATCCTCAATACCGTAAAAAACAAAGCCAACCAACCAACCAAACCAACACAGCCGAACCCAAATTAACCAATCAACCAACCAAATCAAACCAACCAACCCTGAACCCAAACCAACCAACCAACCAAATCAAACCAACCAACCAACCAACCAACCAACCCAATATAACCAAACCAACCAACCAACCAACCCAATTAAACCAAGCCAACCAACCAACCCAACCCAACCCAACCAACTAACCAACCAACCAACCCAACTAAACCAAACCAACCAACCAACCCAACCGAACCGAACCCAAATCAACCAACCAACCAACCAAATCAAAGCAAGCAACCAACCAACCAAATCAAACCAACCAACCAAACCAACCAAACCAAACCAACCAAATCAAACTAACCAACCAACCAACTTGCAAATAGTACTATCACATAATCTAGTTGCACCACTGTTGGGTATATACCCCAAAAACCAACAGTTTCATGCCAAGAGACATACCTAAATGTCCATGTTATCTTGGCACTAATTACAATAGCAAGTTCCGGGTGCTTGTCAATAGATGAAAGAAAGTGAAAAAATTATTTACGTACAACAGAATATTATTATTATTCGATAGTAATATAGTATCTGCTGGAAAATGGATGGATCATTATGTCAACCTCAGAAAGTCAACTATCACGTTTCACTCATATGCAGAATCTAGATAAAAAAGAAAGGAGCATTGAGGGGTCTAGAGAGATGGCTTACAGGTTAACAGCATGTACTACTGTTACAGAAGACTTGGGTTCTGTTTCCTGCACCTCAGTCAGAAGGCTCACAACTGCCTGCAACTACAGCTCCAGGGGATCTGACACCCTCTTCTGACTTCCATGGGCACTGCACTGATATGCACCCCCCAAAGCACATATTACTAAAACATAAATCTTTTAAGAAATGAAAGTTGCAGAGAGGAACAGTGACGGGGGTGTAGAAGAGGGTAATGCAATTAAATCCACTCAAGACCCACTATATAATACGTGCATGGAAATGCCATCATGGAGCCTAGTACTCAAACAGTTAGTATATGCTAATACAAAGCCTTCACACTGTCTCTCTATTTCAACTCAGTGGTAAGCCAAATGGACATTCCTTATCATGGGAAAAAACTGGTTTGCTAGATCAGAAGACATCACTCACCTGGATATATGACGTCAGCCTTGACTTTTAGTAAGTCTTTCAGGGAGTTCATATAGTCATAGAGGTCTTCAAATACTGTTGTCCCTTCTCCTAGGATGCAGTCCCCAGAAAAGATGGCATTTTCCTCTTCCAGGAGTAAAGTCATGTGATCATCAGTGTGGCCAGGAGTATATAAAACTCTAGGCAAGAACACAGGTATGAAGCATAAACCAACAAGTATGAATTCTTACTCTTGGGCAAAATGTCGAGAAGTGAACAATTCTGTCATCTGTAGAACACAACACCTTGTTTGGCCTCTGTAGGCGCCAGGCATGTATATAGTGCACATACATACATGGAAGTAAACACTCAAACAGACTTTTAAAAAAATCAAGGTGCTAATTAATGTCGAGTATTTGCAAGTCATATAAATATTTAAAACAATGTGATACAAAGATAAGCAAGCCTGTAGAATAAAATAAAACCGTAACCAAGTCTAATCATGGATATAGAGAACTTGACTTAGGCTTTTCTATGGTAGTGCAGCCACTAATTTGGTTGCCCGAACTCTAACCCCTCATCTATGCTCCTGTAAGCAATCCTAACCACACGCCTGCACATACGCATGCACACACACACGTGTGTGCACACGAGCACACGCACACACACACACACACACCGACGGGTGGCTGGGATGGAAAGGATGTGAAAGGAGGGGACTAGTTGGCAGGAGGAAACGATCAGCAGAGTGGGACAGGAAGAGAGAGAGTAGAGGATGTAAGAGGGGGAGTTACATACGTGGGTGAGAATGCCACAAGGAACCCGGGTGAGAATGCCACAAGGAACCCGGGTGAGAATGCCACAAGGAACCCGGGTGAGAATGCCACAAGGAGCCCGGGTGAGAATGCCACAAGGAGCCCGGGTGAGAATGCCACAAGGAACCCGGGTGAGAATGCCACAAGGAACCCAGGGTGAGAATGCCACAAGGAACCCAGGATTGTCTATAATTAAGATTAGGTAACAAAAATCGCTTAAACTCATAACTGATTATGATTAGGAGCTTTTCTTTATATTCACATTAAGTTTTATAGCTATACCAATAGTAAACGAAGAGCTAAGTCTAAATGATTTGTTCTGCAAAGCAAGTCCTCATGTCTCAGCCACATGAAGGTTTAACCCTCTGTGCTGGTGCACTTTCTGGGCTTTCCTGGTGCACTGTGAATCACACTTGCAGTCTACGGGTTGCACCCTGTTTCCCTGTTTCCCATTCAGGCTCCCGATGGGCAGGACCCTTCTTATTTTCTGCTGTCTGGTTGCAGTTCTCAGCTCTTAGTGGCATCTGGCTTTACAATACAGCTTTCCATGTCTCGACATTGTCTCAGCCACTTGTAGGTAATGCATGTTTAACCGTGACACGGCCCTGGGGTGGGTTCTACTAACCTTTTCATTGTACATGACTGAATCACAGAAGACAGCAGTAAATGCTGATGAACACTGTTCAAACTTAATTTTATTTAGCTTAAATTTATTTATAAGAGACTAACTCAATTACTTTTCTCTGTCTGATTTAGATAGATTGATTTGCATGTTCCTGAAATATTTTAAGTAAAACTCTCAGTAATGACCTATTTAGAGGGATAGGGTAAATACAACTGCATCTGTATATTTAATACTTAGGGGCTCAATGTGGGTTTGCTTAAAGACAGTAGAGTGTACATCCACATGTGTTTTCCTTCTAAAACCTCCAGA
>JADRCH010000109.1:3879383-3900120 GCA_019843965.1 Rhynchomys soricoides | reverse complement strand
ACAGTAGAGTGTACATCCACATGTGTTTTCCTTCTAAAACCTCCAGAACAGGTGTTCGGTCTTTTTCTTTCTTCCTAAAGATCCAACAGGGATGAAAAGAATGGGCAGGAGTACCAGAGCTAAATGAGAGTGGGTGACATGTTATTAGCAGTCACGGCAAAGCTGAGAACTAAGCACGCAGAGAAAGCCGAGGACCACCTAGACTACCGGGAAGAATTCCCTGAAAGCTTAGCATTTGGGATATCAGGAATCTGGAAAGAGGAGGCATGAGGGGAAAGGCAGTTAACAAATATTCAGGCCGTGGCTGTAGCTCAGCGGTAGAACATGTGAGACCCTGGATTCAATCCTGCACACCAAAAATCCCAAACAAACAAATCCCAACCAGAATTGAAGCTGCCACCTACGCAAGTTGTATTCTTCGTTGCGCTGTTTGACAAGTACCCTAAACCTGTTGCTGGAACAGGCTTGGGTGGAGTGGAGATCCATGCCGAGAAATGGAGATTCCTGAACACAGGCCGCCTCCACTTGGACGTCAGTTTGCATGTGCTGTCAGTCATGTCTCTACCCTTACCAAGACCTCAAAAAAGCCTTTTCTAAGTTAGTAACTACCTCAGCAAAAGCCTAAATTGCCAAAAATGGGTCCCTAACAAAGTTCACCTTGATCAGGACACCATGAAGTTCGTGTGGACAACACTCTGTTCCCCCAGGTCTCAGGACTCAGAAATGGCTGTAGAGTTGGAAACAGGCGAGGCTAACCAAGCTAATTACAATAAAAGGAGTACCCCTCACTGCAGACGGTGGATAAGAAAACAGAGAAAGGTCAATCAAACTCCAAAGCCGGGCTGGGGAAGGGGGAGCACTGGGGCACAGTATGTGGGCACAGAGAAGTTCATCCGACAGAAACCAGGAGGCGGGATGTGAGCGATGGGCAAACAGCCACTTAGTAAATCAACCATGGGACCAGGGAGAGAATGCAATCACATGAAACCTCAAGACAGTTTTCTAGAACTGAAAACCCTATTTCCAAACTAAAATGTCCTATTTGGGGTTGACCAAGATCCTATGGTGAAGACTTTGGTCAGGGTCCCATGAATTCTTTCTATTTCTTTTTAAAACAGGACTAGTGCTTAGTGCCTACAGCATTCAAAAGAAAGGGTGGGGTGGGGGCTGGAGAGATGGCTCAGCTGTTAAGAGCACTTAACCTCTTCCAGAGGTCCTGAGTTCAATTGCCAGCACCCACATGGTGGCTCACAGCCATCTGTAACGGGACGATGCCCTCTTCTGGTATACAGCTACAGTGTACTCACGTACATAAAATAAAAAATAAATAAATTTTAAAAAGGATAGGATTGCCGGGCATAGTGGCGCATGCCTTTAATCCTAGCACTCGGGAGGCAGAGGCAGGCGGATTGCTGAGTTCGAGGCCAGCCTGTGTCTACAGAGTGAGTTCCAGGACAGCCAGGGAGGGCTACACAGAGAAACCCTGTCTCAAAAAAAAAAAAAAAAAAAAAGGTAGGATCCCCTAGAACTTGATTTACAGGTGGTTGAGCCACTGCGTGGGCGCTGGGAACCTAACCAGGGTCCTCCAGGAGTTCGTCCACAACATGGTACCTTCAGCATCCTGACTGGGCAGAGCAGAGGGCACGAGGGGGGAACAGAAGCAGCAGGGGGCTTTCTCTGACCTCCCAATACCTTCTCCCCTTAACTTGTTTTCAAACCTAGGAATTCTCTGCCTTTCCTGAGAGGCACCAGCTTCTTACTCAGGTAAAGGCAGCCTCACCTCTGATGGAAAGTCTGAGCAGAGGCCGGGCAGAATTCCCTAGGCTGACCCCTAGCTCACGCCCTCAGTCCAGTCACACGTGCCTATGACTACTCCACCAAACAGCATGAAACCAGGTCGTTTCCCAGGAATCTGGGTCTTTATTTCTGAAGACTCCACTGCCTCCTAAAATCATTAAGCTATTTTTTTTTCAATTCTGTCTTTGTCAATTCTATTTTCCAACCGAGCCAGGGACCCTAAGAAGATGGAGGAGGATACCCTTCTGCTCTGCTGACTTGGCTTGACCCTGAGGTTGCCTGTATCCTGGTGGAAGCTAATGTGACTAAGACAGGTCAGAAGAAATGCTCTGCTGTTGACAGCAGACCCCTCCATATCTCACCATGGGGCTTGCCGTTAGCAATGATCCTGTCAAGCTGGGTTAGTTGGAAATCTCCTTATGCCTGGTTTCTTCTTAGTTACTTACTAGGTGCTGAGCCTTAGCGCATGCCCCACTCGTCCTTACTAAGCTGTGGTGGAGCCCAATCCCTCTGTTCCATGGCGAGACCCCCCACAGGAATGGTCCCTGTTTCTATTCTCATGGCTCCCGCCAATTAATGTTGGTCCTCATTGACAAAGGTCATGAGTGGTTTTCTCTTTATCATGACATAGAACTACAAACTCATTAAGCATATAACTGAAATTTCAGGAAAAGGTGGGTAAGGAACCACCCCCGAATCCCCTACACCCCAGCACAGAAAAGAACAGATAACAAGGAAGTTCAGGATTCAGGAGGGCCTGCATTTATCAGATAGCTGTATAGTATTTAAGGTTAAACATCTAATTCCACAAACCTGATCATTTATGATAAAGCATTTAAAATCTTTCAGATGCACAGTATGTTACTGCCTACTTGTGGTACATTGTGCCATCTTGTGGGCGGCACACAGAGCTTCTCGCTGTTCCATGGAACTCATCAGCCTGTCCTAAACCAAGTTCGGTTTTAACTTCCTAAGAACTCGTGCATGCCAGCCACATCACTGAGTGACATCGCAGTCTAGAGCTGAACTTCAGACACGCTTAGAAATGGAAGGGCTCAACAGTTCACTTCATTTTTAGAAGCCATTGGAGTTTTCCAAAGGAAGGGGGTGCAGTAAAGTCAGGGGTCCCAGGAAATTGAAGATCCAACACTGGGGAGAGTGAAGGAGGTCTGCAGTGACTGTGCAGGAGGCCTGTAGGAAAGCTGTCCAGGCAACATGAAACACACTGGAGTCAGGAGACTCAGAGGGAAGGCTTGTCTGGAAGCCATAACTGAGGGAATCCCTGACACATTACACACCCTGGAAGACCTGTGTAACCAGAGTTGGATTACTGAAAAGTACATAGAAAACTACACAAGAAGACCATGGTTAACTGCAGAAGAAAAGGGCAAATAAACACAGTTTACCAGCTCGTTCAGTTACACACAGGGCCTATTCTTGTAAGGATGGAGCCACGGAACACATAGCCCGTCTGCCCCTCCCTACCCTGCTCTATTCCCCATCTACCACTTTATTTTTTTTCAATACAAAGTTTGGCTGCATAGCCCTGGCTGTCCTGGAACTTACTCTGTAGACCAGGCTGGCCTCAAACGCAGAGATCCAAGCGTTCCCAAAGGATCAGGAATTTCCACAATTTCATTTTCCAGGAGGATATCCTGGAGTCCTACCTTCTAACAAGCTCCATCCTGTCTGGACTGGCTTTTCTTCAATTACAGTCAACCCTGCTTCTGTTGCTCTCACATGGGGCTTCCCTCTCCATTGTTGACTTTTAAATTAATTTATTCTAACAAATTTTCATTCTGTGTCTTGGAGAATATTGACTAGTATATTACCCCACTCACCAGTACCATTACAAAGCAGTAACAGATAGTTAGCAAACAGAATAAGAAACACATTGAACCAATAAAATATAGAAAAGTTGAACTGTGTCTCAGTCCTGTACAAATGCAGAAACATACTGAAGCTGTGGAGGAAACCAATAAGCTCATCTTTCTAGAATTTGTAGGACATTTGACAAATTAGCTATTAAATGACAGTATTTAAGATCATGAAAGAAGCTGGAGTTTGCCCTTGGCCAAAAATAAAAATTAACCAAATCTTTAATATTAAATGTTGAAAATACAAAGGCTTGTAAAATGCTGGGCATGGTAGCACTCACCTTTAATCCCAGAACATGGGAGGCAGAGGCAGGAGGCAGGAGGCAGGAGGCAGGAGGCAGGAGGCATCTGTGTAAGTTAGAGGCCAGCCTAGTCTATAGAATGGGTTCCAGGACAGCCAGGGCTACACTGAGAAACTCTGTCTCCAGAAACAGAAAAAACGAGACTCTGCTTAGGGGACATACTGGCAGAGCCCTTTCTGCTTCCTGTTTGCAGACCAGGATGCAGGCTCTCTGTTGTCCTGGCCTTTGCTCGGCCATCATGGACTCTAACCCCCTGAAAACATAAGCTAAATCTCATGCTTTCTTCTATAACTTGCCTTGGTCATACTGTTTGTCACAGCAAAAGAAAAAGACAATGCTTATTTCCCTTTATTATTGTGAGAAAATCCAATCAATTACCTACTTATCTGTTACGTATTTTGTTGTTATTGTTTTTGTTTTTATTCCTGTAGCACTAGGAATTCAAACCAGAGCCTCTTAGATGCTTAGCAAATACCATGCTGCTGAGTCCATCCTCTGTGTGTGTGTGTGTTTGAGCATATGTGTTATTTTTAAGAAATCTATACCCAAGCTAGCTGGTATATAAATTATAGCAGTGAATTTTAAAACCTACTGGCACCTTGTCACAAAGAGGACACTGGTTTGGAACAGTACAGCAGGCACTCATTTCATTTTCCCTTTCATGTTTCACATTCAATGGTGTGTCACTTGCCTTTACAAAGACACTCTTTGTAGCATACTCAGTGCCTTCCATGTGCCAGGGACCTCATGAGGAGACAAAGGTGAACTTGGAATATGCCAGTTGTCTTAGTTTGGGTTTTAGCGCTGTGAAGAGACACCATGACCAAGACAACTCTTATAAAAGCAAACATTTAATTGGGACTGGCTTACCAGTTCACAGGCTTAGTCCATTATTATCATGATGAGAAGCATGGCAGAATGTATGTAGATATGATGCTGGAGGAGCCGAGGGTTCTATATCTTGATCCAAAAGCAGCCAGGAGGATACTGTCACACTGGCCAGACTTGAGTATATATATGAGACCTCACAGCCCTGCCTCCATAGTGACACACTTCCTCTAACAAGGCCACACCTCCTAACAGAGCCACTTCCCTTGGGCCAAGCATATTCAAACCACCACACCTGTGTAAGAAGGTGACTAGCTAATTACCAATCCTATTTATTTCTTCTTTCTCTTGGGCATGAAGTTAAACTATACGTCCCTGAATCTCTACAATCAGGTCGGAAACATGACTGAATTTATAGCTAATGCAACAGAAATTGGCCCATGAAACCTCCTACATGAAACTTTCTCCTTGTTCTTTTCCATATTCTGTACTGAGCTACGTGTATGGACCTTGAAGCCAAGTGCAGAGGAGTGTGAAATCACAAGATCAAAGCAACCCACAGCCCGGTCCTGACTAGCACCTGGAGGCCACTCACAAATCAGGGAGGTTTTTGTTTTGTTTTTTGTTGGACATAATGTCCCTGAGAAACATTTTTGATATTTGAGCCAATGTATTCCTAAGCGAGCTAGCTGTGGCAACTGCCATTAGCTACTACTGGACTTGTCAGAGCTGAGAAGATATGTACTCTCACACACAAAGTGCTTAAACAAAACAGCAAGAACTGTGTGAGAGCTAGAAAGAGGAGGCCTTCTGCTCAGAAGGGTGTTCAAAGTAACTGGTGAACTGGGAGAGAAAAGCCTGTGGAAGGGAGCAAAGCCCAGGGAAAGGGAAGACATAAACAAAGGCGGCAGAGAACACGCCACAGGTATTTACATACAGTTCATTGGGTCTGTGAGAGAGGCAGATGGAGTTAAGACCAGAAATGTTGGTTTAGGCTAGACCACGGAACTGTGAGGACAGTAAACATCTTGAGGCTAGCAGGAATCATCACAGGTTCTAGTGACAGGGGTAAGAAAGGGGAACGGCTGGAGACAGCTGGTTGGGGAGGTTGCAACAGCAGGAGAAGGGAAAGGGACAGTGCCAGCAAGTGCTTCATTTTAATTGTTTTTAATTACATGTTTATTTATACATGGGTGCTGGGTGGGAGCATGCACGGTGTCTGTGGAGGTAGGAGGACATCTTCTGGGAGTTGGTCTCTCCTTCTATTATGTAGTCTGAGTGACTGAATGCAGGTCATCAGGCTTGGCAGCAAACATTTTTACCCACTGAGCATCTTGCTGCCCTTGACAAATACTTTTGAGGCAAAATCTAACCGAGTTTGATGAGGGGTCCTGGATATGGTAAAGGTGAAAAACAATTAAAAGTTTAAAAGTAATCCTGAATAACACCCCAGTGCAGAGTGCAGTAGGACTGGAAGGCAAGAACAGACAAGGAGACAGAAGACTATCATTAGTTCAGTTTCAAAAAATCAGAGTAGGAAAAACTTTATCTCTGAAACAGGTCGACCCCACGAGTATTTACTATATTTTTCAGAGAACATAGGGAAAGACCCTCCATTGAGGTTCAGGTAGATCCTCGATTCACCCGAGGAGGAATGTTAACTTTTAAAATAAAAAAATTTGCTTTTTTGAGACAGGGTCTTCTGCTGTAACCAAGCCAACCTGGAGCTTATTAGGTAGCAAGACTGGCCTTGAACTCATGGCCACACTGCTGATTCAGCCTCCCTGTCTATAAGCCGCATAGTCTTCTCAAGTTTGTATTTCTGAACAGCAGTATGACTTTAAACACCAAGAACAATGAAACAAAGCAAACAGAGTAAAGCATCTTTGTTTCCTGGTTTTGCGAGCAAGCCCTTTCGTTCTCTTTCCTGAGAGTACCAAATGTGTCAGATTTCTTCGGTATTCATGATTCTTCACACGTACAGACAAACATACCTGTCTTCATCCTTTATAACGCGTACACAGGCTGTAAGTTAGGGCTATTTACTTACCGGAGAGAGGCTCCCTCGGTCTTAATCACGTCTCCATTTTCTACATAAACATATCGATGTTCTCCATTTCCTATAATTTCTTCTCTCTGAGGATTCCGTCGAAGTTTTTTAATGCAATAGGTGGTGTCTAGTCATAAACATGTAAATATAGTAAGTCATACTCTGAACGGTTCATCTTTTTAAGAGACCAGCCCTCTCAAAGGTAACACCCGCCAATGGCTACATAAACCCGTAGCATCAGGACAACAGGACCACAGAATTAAAGCACCACACGTCTGCGATGGAACTAGTCCACATGTTCCCAGGGTGCTGTCTTCTCCATGATCCTTTAGGCATAAAAGCCACTGTGGCTTTCTAGTCATTTCTAGTCTGTGTACATATGGGAAAGTCGCCCTTCATAATCTCAGCTAGTTTTTGACCCTGGGAAGTGACAGGGAGACAGTCTGATGGAGCTGGAGCCGGTGTGTGAGCACTTTTCTCTAGGTGCCCGCTTAACAGAGACCGAGGCATGGCGTAGTCACCACTAAAACCACCTGTGCTGTCAGTGCTCAAATGGTCCAGAGACTCTGACCCTGAAAGTTAACATACACGACTCCTCATTGATAGAAAGAAAACCAATGCTTTTCCACTCAGCAGTGTCAGCCATTTAACCAGGACCGTAGCTACAGTGGATCAAGGCACTTAAAGTCGGACACAGCTGGCAAGTGAAACTTTCAAATGGAATAAAGACCTAAAGTGGATATTCCTGGCGCTGAAGAAACAGCTCAGCTTGGCCGAGAGGATTGGGAATGGGGCAGAAGCTGAGACAGGACTTACATGATAAGCAATGGGTAACGACACCGGTGAGAGCAGGTAGGGAGAAGGGCGGCATTAGGGGAGGTCTGGGGACACGTGTGCTGTGGCTGAGACAGTGCTGCCTGCCATCTTGTCTAATGATAACGCTGTCTGGGAAGAGCGGAGACACTTGAACATGGAAATATGACTCCGCTGACAGGAGAGTGGATGTTCAATTTGGCCACTGTGGCCACTAGACAGTTTTTAATAAGATCCGTGACAGTACTAACAGGACGGTCAATATGGCAGCTCTAAGTGGTGGGGGTGGGTGGAGATCACACAGAACCTGGAAGGGATGGCTGCCAACAGTCCAACTGGACCTTATAAAGGTTAGGGCAGTGGGGCCGAGAACAGAGGGAGATATAACATTTACAAGTTATACTGATTTTTCCCCCTCTTCTGAGACAGGGTTTCTCTGTGTAGCCCTGGCTGTCCTGGAACTCTCTCTGTAGATCAGGCTGGCCTTGAACTCAGAGATCCATCTGCCTCTGCATCCCTAGTGCTGGGATTAAAGGCGTGGTCCACATTAACTTTTTAATTTAAAGATTTTGTTTTTACTTACATGTGTTTGTGTGAATGTATACCACATGTGTGTAGTGCCCACAGGAGCCAGAAGACACTATTTGATCCTCTGGAGCCAGAGTTACAGGTGGTGGGGAACTGCCTGACACAGGTGCTGTGAACCACACTCATGTTCTCTGGAAGGGTAGGACACCCTCTTAACCATTGAGTAAAATATCTCCAGCCCTAAACTGGTTGTTTTTGAAAAAAGTCTGTCATCAGTTGCTTCAAATTTACCCTGTATTGCTTAAGAAATTGTATAAATGGCATTTCTATATTTTAGTATGGCCTATAAAATACATGTAGCTAAAAATAACACAGAGGCCAGCACTGAAAACTACTGGAGCCTACCTGCCCTAGCAGCAACTAAACAGTAGGAGAGTACAAAGTTACAGTAGACGACAAGGAGTCAGAGTGCAGGGACAGGGACGCGGGGAAGAAACCACGCAGAAGCAGAGCGCCTTGGAGCCGGCTCCACACCAAACCAAGTCTGCACACAGCTTGTGTGGCTTCAGTAAGGTCCAGAAGGGCAGACAGCAAGACCTTTCTCAACGAAGCACCAGCATTTTAGTAGCTATAAAGAGCTGTGTCAAATTTCTCTTCTGCTTGCTTTGTATCATCTGAATGGTAATCAGACAAACATTTGTTCTTTTGTATAGAGCCTAGAACTGTTTTTTTCTCTTGGGAAATCCCAAAGGTAACTTTATCCAGTACTTTGGGGGGGGGGGTGTATTTTGACTGTCATCTGTCACGTGAGGTCCGGTGCGGAACTTCCCAGCTGTGGCACCAGGCTGGTGTGCTTTGGTTTGGATGTTCATGTGTGGAAGCCCCTGAGAGCATGTTCTGCTTTTGTTCACTGCTGTTATCTTCGTGCCACGCCCCGTACCTGACACATAGCAGGCGCCTGAATGATTGATTGTTCAATTGTCTCAATCTAGGACTGTGATGGCTGAATAAAGGATTGAAGAGAATAGCAAAGATGTCAGTACTAACTCGGTTCAGGGAAAGAAAAGTATTGATATACTGATCACAGCTTGGATTTCCGTCTATCCTAGCAGCTGCCTTAAAGTTACCTTAAGGCCTCAGGTAATCTGCTTGGGAACAGACGCTAACAGCATCAACCTTACAGTACCCTTGGGAAGTGTTCAGCGCAGTGCCTGACAAATAGAAAATGCTTAACAGCTGTTAAAGGCTGAAGCTGCGGTTGCCACAGAGCCTAAAGCTTAGTTTTATCACTGACCAAAGGAAGAAAGGATTTGAAAGAAAAGTTTCCCGCATCACCTCTGCTAAAACTGATAGTATCGATGTTGTATCAATTTAAAAAATATCAATATAGTTGAAAGCCTAAATTATAAGTGATTTCTCAAGCAAAGATAAACATGGTTTTCTGCTTACCACTACTGATGTTTTTACAAATGTCTACTATGCCTCCAGAATGATCGAAATGCCAGTGAGTCACCAGGATTTCCTGGATTGCTGTGTCAAACTCAGCCAAGGCTTTCTTTAAAGAGCTGATATACTCTGGAACTGATGGCTCTCCAGTGTCAATGAGGATTCTCCTACAAATGACAGGGAAGACAATCACAGTTGGAACCTGGAGTTCACATAAGCATACCTTACACAGATAACTTGCATTAAATTAAAGAAAATATAAACTTTTGCTTTGAACATATGACTCCAGTTTCAAGCAATATTTTCCTGTAAGGAAGTTCTTGGAAAGAAACTATAGCAGAATGCAAATGTGAACTACAGCTGTCGGCAGGATGGAGCACCTGAGTAGCAATTAAAGTAAACTCAGCAGCATCTGAAACTCTCTAAGGCAGGCCTTTTGTCCTTCCTTTCAGAGGTTAAATGACCTGCCTAGGGTTACTCTGCAGTAAAATGGTAGGAGCAGCATTCACTCTGATACACTGATGCCAGAGTATGCGCTCTTACTATCTCTGCCTTCCAGATGGGTTATAAATTCAAGGATCAGAACTTAACAGCACCCTTAAAGAGATGTGGTCTTATTTGTGGATGAAACAACATACGTTTGTTATTGTTACGATCGTGCTGGTTTAGTAAAATACTGGTTGTAGATTCTTCTCCAGTAACCATAGCTTCACTAGCGCTGCTAAGTTAGCTAGGTTTCCAGTTCCAGGCACCGTATTCCTCTTGTTGAGCAGGTTTATACCCACAGAGAAACACCCCGAAGCAAGGAAACTCTCTTTTCACCAGATGGAGACCACTACCAATCGAGATTCAGAGTCGTGGAACCCAGCACCACTGGATACATCTACAAACCACTCCCATACCTAAGGCTCAGGGAACAGGGAGGAAGACAGAGCAGAAAGATTATGAGTGCCAGAGGACCTGGGAGTTTCCTGTGAGAATTTATCTCCTAGTAACATCAGAAGCTACACCCCCATAAAGTGTCACCCACATAACCACCCAAACACGGGTTGAACAAGGATGACACCAGTAGCCATAAAAAACTGGATGAGAAAAGCCCACGAGGCTTCAACCCAACATAACAACTACAGACAAGTAAAGAAAGCTGGGAATGGAGAGGCGGTCTTCTCGAGGGGAGAAAACCTCAAATGGTTGTCCAGAGTCAAGCAGCCTGGAAACACACATACAAGTACATTATACAAACTGAACAGATTATATTTAGGAACTACATAGGCATGTATATACACATATATGCCTACTGTAACCCTCAGTGAAAACGAGAGGCCATGAATCTGAAGGACAGTGAGGATGGGTAGGTGGGAAGGGTTAGGGGAAGGAGAGGGAGGGGAGCCATGGAAGGAGGGATGACACTACATGGAAGGAGAAAGATCAAGAAGGCCGGAGGGCTGGATGCCAACGTGGGAGAAATACCCCAAGGTGCAACAGGGGCCGAGGCAATGCAGACACTGTGCAGTATCAGGCGGTACTAGGCAGCTGACCTAACAGTAAACCATTACAGCATGCCCTTACATGGGAAGGGACTGTAGGAAAAACATCAGCCAGTTTATTTCTGTGAGACATTTTTAGATTTTGTATTGCTAGCCTGTGACCGTGTTCTTTTGTTACCGTTCTTCAGCAGTGGAAGAACTGACTTTTTTCTATGTTTTCTGAAATGAAAGAATTGGGATACTGTTTTGCTTAACAGCCAATTCACAAACTTATTTTTGTTGTTTTGTTTTGTCTGTTTGCTTGGTGGTTTTTTGAGGCAGGGTTTCTCTGTGTAGCCCAGGCTGTCTGGGAACTCACTCTGTAGACCAGGCTGATCTTGAACTCGGAAATCCACCTGCCTCTGCCTCCTGAGTGCTGAGACTAAAGGCGTGCACCACCAGTACCCAACCACGAACTTCTTGACTTTTGGTACTTTATAGCAATGCCTCACTTATTTAGGCTGAAAAAGATAGCCTTGGCAAACATGACCCATCCATTATTCATCTATAACTGTTTACAGATTACCTACTATGTGCCATGCCTTTCATTCTTTTGGGAATATAAACAATTCTGCTTGTTATCCAATGATGGATGGAAACAGCAGCTGTGGAGGACCAAAAACAAACAAACAAACAAACAAAAAATTGCATTTAGCAGAAAGCATTTTCTCAGGGCATTCAAACTGACTACATGGGGAGCTGATGGGAGGTTCAGAGGGTGATATGCTTGGTTTTCAAGTATGAGGACCTGAAGCAGGGTGCCATAAGGGCCAGAGGGCAGAGGGGTGGATGGAGTCCATCGAAGTCAGACAGGAGGATCTCAGATCCTAGAGCTCATTGGCCAGCTAGGAGACAGATGGATGATGGGGCCTCCCTGGCTAGACAGCGGAGTCAAAAGGTGGGTTCCAGGTAGTGAGAGGTCATGCCTTAAAAAGTAAGGTAAAGAGCAATAGAGGAATACACCGGCCACATTTACATACATGCACACACACTTGCATGTACATGTGCACACACCCATGGGAACATATACGACATACACACACACCCTGAAAAACTGTACAATCGCTGGATATTACATTCGATGGGTTTGTTTCTAATATCTGTAGCCAATACAAACACACATCTTGTCCTAGTAACGTTAGGAAGATGGGATCGAGAAGTTCCATGTGCTCTTGGATAGAAGAGTGACTTCCAGGAACAACCATATATCATATGCATCTTAAAAGCCAAAAGGATTTCCAAAGTTTTCATAAAAAAATTAAGTGTTTGAGGAGATACATGTTTTAATTTGACTTAAATATTACACCGTATATATGTATCAAAATATGCATTCCCTAATTTGTGTAAGCTTAATTTGTATAATTTTAAAAATAAAATTAAAAAAATAATGGAGGAGCAAAGTGTTTCCAGTGGTTTTAAAAGCACTGGCAACCGAGCCTGAGAACCTCAGTTCAATCCTCGAACCCACATGGTGGAGGGAAACTGACTCCTTACGTTGTCCTCTGACCCCCACATGCATGTGGTGGCATACACTCACACCGTTACATACATGAATGTAGTAAACAGGTAAACATATTGAGGACAGTGACCTGCTGGGAATCTTTATTGAGGAGACAGCTGGATGGAATTCAGAAAAACACTGTAAACTCCTCCACAAAGGGCTCACTAGCTCGAGGGAGCGCATTGTCCTACCAAGTGAATACCTTAGGCCTGCAATGGCTTACAGGACATTTAGAAGGCATAGGTAATAAACCTACAGAAAGAGGGAAAGACCAATCACTCGGAGACTTCTAGTGCTGGGTACCAGGAAAGACTGGAGACACTGGGCGCGGTTCAGAGGGAGCTTGACTTGAGTGCAGTGAATTTGATGCATTCCTAGACACCCCCCATTATTTACATAACACCCAGTGCTACATTAATACACTTTCAGCACCCTACAAACGTGAGCCCCGGGAGGGCAGGAAGCTCATACTTTATTTCTACATTCGGAATCCACGTGAAATGCTTGGCCCTCAGTACATTTAGTCACACTGAAATAAAAACACACATAATTATACCAGGAAACACCCCCTAGACCATGATTCTAAATTTTTTGGCTGTCTCTGTTTTTGTGCATGCGTGTGTGCGTGCGTGCGTTTAAATGTTATTCCAAATTCTTACTGCTCTTTAACTAGCGTCACTTGGACTATTTTTGGTCTTTGAAGGCCTTAAGGTCTTTAAAAAGAATCTTTCTATGCCTTGTATCAAGAATGCTCTAAACTTTTAAGCATCACAGGTCCTTTATCATCAAATTTAAATCACTGCCTTGTCCTCCTCCTAAGTAGCAGCTGTGAAATACCTGACATTCTAACATTGAATTTAGAATGTTATAGTCCAGACTATATCATAGTGATCAAAAGTTAGAACAAAATTAACAGAGCTAATAAACAGGCTTACTTACAAACACAAATCTTTTGGAATGCCCGTGTTGCCTCTTTGCAGATCAAAGTCTGAGTAAAAACAGCCTCTGGAGGTTGAGCAGGCGGCTCCTAGGCCTTCATAGTTTTTTGGTTCGTTTTCGGTAGCTTAACTGGTCAGTTCTGGCATGATAGGATTGAGACTGGCAAAGGAAGGACGCTTGGACAGAAGCTAACAGGACTTCCCCAAGGCCTGGCACAAACACAGCCTGCTCAGACTCGGGGCTGGGAATACAGAAATAAACCCTAGCTCATCTTCCATTACAACGGGATAACCAAGTAGAGAGAGACAGTGGGCTTGTTACATATACAGACCATAAACTTAAAAAAAAATTACGGTTGAGATGAACACCACAAAACCTACGGTGCATTTTAGCACAGTCTAGGAGGTCAGGGCAACTTCTACAAGGGACTGACATTTCATGTGAGCTCTAAAGGGCGAGTGAAGTGGAAAAACCAGAAGAGAACTTAAATCAAAGTCTATAGGGAGAAATATGCCTCCTTTGGGACACTAGGAAGGCTGGCACGGTGGGACCAGAGCCTCTGAGGGTGAAGAAGCTGGCTACCTTTGTGCGAATGGACTGAAGAGGGAAAAGAGCAGAGGCAGGTAGGCCAGACAGAAGGCTAGTGCAGACATCTATGCAAGAATTGAACGGGTTAAGAGTAGTCAAAAACACATCTCCAAGATGGCTTGGATGTGTGCCAGGGGGAGAGAAATCAGGCTTTTTGTTTGCTCAAATACAGGGATGGCTCTGTTTACAAGACAGGGGCCACCAATGCAGGAGGGCCTCCGCTTCATTTCAGTAGGACAGACGGGTTCAGTCTGAAGAACGCCAGGAGAGTTAAAGCTACCAGCTATGAGCCTGACTGAGATTGGGCTTCTGTTTTAAACTTGAGTGTTATTAATACATGGATAATAGATGACACCTATCAAGGAAGCAGGGATGATCATCTGAACAACAGAATGTAGAAATCAGGGTGGTGTAAGTGTTAACTCCTTTATCATTGTGACACAATGACCAACAAAAGCAATCCAAGGAAGGGCCTGTCTTGGGTCACAGTTTGACGACAAAGGCCACTATGGACGGGGAGGTGAGACGTCATGGGCCACTCTGGCTACGGCAGCAGAAGTGGACACTGGTCATATTTTGGCACGATCAAGAAGTAGAAAGGGAGAGGGGGGCAGATTCTTGGTGCTCTGTTTTCTTTTCTTTTTAAAAACTCAGTTTAGGACTTGAGTGTGTGTTCTTGCTATTCAGGGAAGGGCCTCCTATCTTGGAGAAACGTCTCTTGAAATTCCCTCTCAAAAGTTTATATTCTAGGTGAGTTCAACAAAGTTGACAGTCATGATTACTTATCACAAGAAGTCAGAATTAGGCAGACGAGAGGGCTCAGCAGTAAGGGTGCCTGCTGTCAAGTCGGGCAACCAGAGTTTGATCCTCAGGATTAACAGGGTGAGGGGAAGAGAATGGCAGCCTGTAAGTTATCTTATTTCAATAGTCCAGGCACGGTGTGTGAGAGAGATTGCACGAGAGTGCGCGCGCGCACGCGCACACACACACGTAGTTAGGATTGCATTTAGAGGATCCAAAGCTCTGCTGAGGAGGGAGAATAAAGAGGACGGCAGCTGTGTTAGCAGGGAGGGGCTGGCCAATGAGCCCCACAGTTAGCAGAATCAGAACTATAAGGATGCCACTGATACACGCCACCTTTAACCTTAGACCTTTCTGGGTGGTGCAACAGCGGGCACAAGTCTTGGAACATCTGATTTGGACCCAGTTAATATTTGTTTCTAATCACTCGCTAGTTTGAGTGGCACCACCTGCACATTAGTTATTTTAGCGTTACTTATTACTTAAATATCGTATAAAAATAAAATTATCGCTGAAGTAGAATATGTGATTTCATTGGACATTCGTGCTTAGAAACTGTTCATCTTAGTAACTTCTTCATCCGGTTTTCATAGACACCCAGCCATATTTTAACCCTCGAAGAAAAGCAGGCTGTGTTGAATTTACTGGGACTCTCCAGCAATCTCCAGCAGGGCATTCTCCAGGGTGATTCAGACTAGCTGCAATTTCCGGCTTAGGTGCCGACTTCAGAATGAGTTTAAAATGACACACTGAAGAGGCTGCCCTGGGCTGAGGAAGTACAGCTCAGACTATACTCTAGATGTTAGGCATTCTGCTGCTAAAAGTGTGCAGGAAGCCTAAAGGTCCTGTACTTTACCCTGGTCTTATTCACTCTGGGCTTAAATCTTTTATCTACTTGGAATATTTCCATTTCCTGATAGTCAGATGCTCGGAAATGCCCTTTTCACTAGAAGGGTAAATATAATAGAGTCTTTAGCCGGGCAGTGGTGGCGCACACCTTTAATCCTAGCACTTGGGAGGCAGAGGCAGATGGATTTCTGAGTTCAAGGCCAGCCTGGTCTACAGAGTGAGTTCCAGGACAGCCAGGGCTATACAGAGAAACCCCGTCTCGAAAAACCAACCAACCAACCAAACAAAAAGAGTCTTTAAATGCAAACAAGCTATGCTTGTCATACACGATTAGAAGAAAGAGCAAACGAGTTAGTTTCTCCGACACACTGGCTGGGTTGCTCTTTCGGGTTTAGACTCCGGTTGAGCTGGAAGCAAATTTTGCCCTCTACTGTAAGAGAATGGATTCTGTTTACTCAATAGCTTTCAAGATGGGAGGGAGGTTCTGGACAAAACAAAATCAAAGAAGCAAATACTGTAAACTTTTGGGGGCCTGGGAGTAAGGGCCCAACCACAGAAATTGGCTATGTAACTAGGATGGCCTCGAACTTGGGGCGACCCCCCTGCCTCTGCATTCTAAACACTGGATTTCAAGTGTGCACCAACACACAGGCTCCCGTAAACTCACTCGGTCACCACCTGCGGGCAGCCAGACAGCAAGTAAACCGGGATTCAGACGTGGGAAGCTTGTGCCTTTCTTATGCTCTCTGTCCTCCGGGGAAGCGCTGGGGGCTAGCCTGGCCTCTCGCTGCCTCCCCGCCACGCGGGTGTGTAAGCTGCGGGGGTCGGGGTGGCGTTTACCTGCTGCCGGTCCCCACCAGGTACGTGTTGGTGCCTTGTAGGGTCATGGGACCCGGGTTACAGCCCAATACGCGCACCACCCGACTGGACAGCTGCTCGATGCGCTGCAGAACGGCAGCCATCTCTACCTCGGTGACCGCCAGGCGCCGAAATTCTAAGTCACAGGGCGCGCAGCGTCCCCAGGTCCGGAGGGCAGGGCGGCGGTCACGTGACACCGCGCCCGGCGCCGATCACGTGAGACGTCGCACAGCGCCCGGGAGCGGATTGGCAGCGGCCATCGGGTGACCCGCTCGCCTGCGGGGCGGCCAAAGGGTGGGGGGCTGTGTTCGTGGTGGCTGTGGTAGCCTGACGTGGCCTAAGGTCCCCTGAGGTGGCCTGACCGGCCCGCACTGGCCTAAGCCGGCTCTGTCTCTGGACCTTGTTCCCAAGTAGCCGATCCTTAAGGATGAGTGACATTCATTCTACAGAGATGGGGGAGAGAGGGTCGTAAGCTTAGGCAGGTATGGGGGTAGTTACTGAGTCACCAACCTAGGAAGGAATGGCAGGCCGGTGATTTGAAGAATAGGTTACTTTCTTAATAACTGATGCAACCAATGTTTACTTGTGCCTGTGTGCTTCTTGCCAAAGGCCACTTCCGAATTGTCCTCGGCAACAGAAAAAAATAAAAAATAAAAATGTGACTGTGCATACCCGTGGAGTCCTTCAGGCGTTACCTCAGGAAGGTGTATACCCTTCACCAGCATGGACTCGCCACTCAGGCCAGACTGGCCAGCTGTTGACAGCCCCTGTCTCCATCTCCCCAGTACAGGCATTATAAAAATGAGACACCATGCCCCACATTTTTACATAGATTCTGGGGGATCAAACTCAGGTTGTCGTGTTTATAGGGCAAGTGCTTTACTAACGGATCTATCTCCCCAACCCCCATTTACTGTTGACTCTTAAAATCCCACGTAGTCCTTAACTCTTAACAGGCACAATTTCTCCCCATTTTATAACTGTAAAATGGGGTATGGGAGAACCAAGCTGTCTGGCCTCTGTGTCTACTTGTCTTGTAGGAACACACGATCCTGTCTATCTGTGCAGACTGGAGGAGCTTGTTTATCTTCCTCTGTATCCTATCCTTCCCAAGGGAAATAGGTTGGTTTAGTGTCCAAGGTGAAAGTGATGTAATTGCTCTGTCTTTCCCAATGTTTCTTTGTTTTTTCCAATCAGCAAGTATTAACATTGCTTCCCATTTTAAAATTTTGAGTTATAAGTTACTTATAAGAACATGCAGATCCTATGATCTCCATCAAATTATGATAAATACATACAACAAAAGAGATGTACCAAGTATTTACTCCCTCAGCCTACTCCTTTTAGGAAAAATTGAGCAATTGATACTTCTGATATTCTGGTCTGACTTTTTAGGGGAGTCATTTTGAATCATTCATTCTTCACAGAAGAAACGGCTTCGCAGGTGAACAGTTCAATATCTCAGAGTAGTTGAAATAGTGCATTTAATGCATGGGAGAAGTTTCTGCTGTGCCTCACAGGAATGAACTTCATTCATTCATTCATTCGTTCATTCATGTGCTATTGAAATCATCACATGTCATTTCTTTTGTGAAGTACTACGCATTCTTTTAAAAGTCCTTCGCGTATCCATGGAGTCATTTATGTCAGGTGTTTCCACTCCACCAATATTTATTCAGAGCAAACATGCTCTCCGCATAACTTGTAGGCAGTTCTGAAGTCCAAACATATTTTTCTGAGATTGGCAGGTCAGAGTCATTCCCCTGTTGGTGTGGGCTTTCTGTTGGGACAGCTACTTTTGAGTCATCCCCGTTTCTTGTAAGGAACCTCTTACTGATACTTCCGTGAGTGACCCCAGTTAAAAGAAACAAACCAACCGACAAACAACAACAAAACCTCATTGGTTCATCAAGTTGGACATTGATGTGGTTGTTACTTTGGACTGTTGTGTTGTGTCTCCACAGGAAAAGTCTGTCACATAGCACTTTTCTCTGGATCAGTGACCTGACAGAACCAAAGCTGACTGGGGGAGGCTATAGAATAGCAGGGCATGCAAATGAGGCTGAGCAGCTTGAGTGGGTAGCATCCATGGAGGAAGCTCCAATATAGCTGTCCTTTTCCATTTGGTGTGTTTTAATGTGCCTTTAGCTACGCTACTGAGAGACTAGGAGTTAGACAGGCTCCTGGGTAGGCAGACACATGGGGAGAGAGGCCATGGCTAGGGAATAATGGTGGTGAATTTCCAAGATGGCCGGCTTCTTCCTCACCTTTCTGACTTGAGACGAAAGTCTGGCAACTGAAAACCATGCTTTGGAGGGTTCTGTCTCCCATCAGCAGGCCCCAGCTGATGGACTGGCTCAATAAGTTCAGGGCTGAATCAGGACATGTCACACAAGAGTTCTGGAGCAATCAATCATCCTGTCTGTCTTCAAACACACCACCCCTGGGTTAGGGGAGGAACGCTTTTGAGAGGCTTTAGAGTCCCTGCTCTTGAGACTGGACGTTTCAGCTTTCTGAGTCTCCTCTCCACTTTGCAGAGAGTCTCTGCTCTGTGTGTCTGCTGCATATGTGTTTTCTCACCCCCAATAAACACCTTTCTCCAGCTGCTGATTCTTTTTGTGGTGCCTGAGATCTGTCTGCTGCCACCTGCTGCACTTCAGATTTTCCTGCCCTTGAATTCTGCTGGAGGAAACAAACTGAATCACACCCCAGGATGATATCACACATGGTCACATGGTTTTGGAACAGGCAAATGAGACATGCAACTAAGGCAGAGGCAGCAGGATCTGGAGCATCTCTCAATATGGGGTGGCCTTTTCACACACTGTACAGGATAGTGGGTCTTCTTGCCATGTCAATGGTTACATGGCTCCTCCATCAAATGCTGAAGCACACAACCAAGACTGAATTCATTATGCAGAAGAAAAATCTGGGTGGACAGTCTAGGAGAACCCCAGTGACGCTGTCTTTCTTTGTGAAGTATGGGATGGCATGACTACTTGAGTGGAGTCTAGCGCATGGATATATGTCAGTCTGCGTCCGCTGGGCGTGAACTCTTGGGGAGTTTGTGCCTACAGCTGCTGGGGCGGGTGCTGGGCTGTAGGGAAGCACAGAGATACTGCTCCAGGGGTGGGAAAGTGCAGTCTGAGATGTGGGAAAGAGAAACCGGTGTGGAGGTTCTCAGGCCTACGATGAAGCGGGGTTGTGAGGCTCTCAGACTCTTGGATATCCAGGCACCACTGGGAACCACAAAAAGCTAAGAATGGAGTGGGGGCCCACAGGGTTGGGAACAGCATCTAACCCAGAGCATGGAGGTAAGGTGGTGAGGGAGGAGAGAGGGGATCTCTGGCTTGTCCCATGCATGATTGTTCTTAGCTTGGCAGAGGCAACCTTTGTGATGGTTGTGGCTGCAAGTGCAGAGAGGTTTTTTGCAGGAGAATTAAGTTGTGTCTCTGTAGCTGAATGCCTTTTTCATGGCTTACCATGGTGGATCTTGATGAAAGAGACAGTCCATGGTTCTAAACAGCTTATTGTCAAGGCAGAAAATGGATGCATAGACCCATACCTTACTTCTCAGTGTGGTCCTAAGATTAAATAGCTTTTGCAGGGAGGAATGTCTGGGAAGGAAAGCTTATTGGCTAAGCCCTCCAAGCCTACGTACCTCTTTAGCATGGAGAACTCTGTTTTGAGCCTTCATGACCATAGGACATGTTTATTTCATGTGGGAAGCATAACATGTGTTCCAAGTCAGGAGTCTGGCATGGAGCTGGGAGTCACCTAAGCCTCAGTTGTGTGCCCACCAAGTTGAGCCTCCAGGTCTCAACCTGCTCTACCTTTACCAAACTTCCTGGCATGGTTTTCCATCCCACAGGTATAGAGGTCCTAAAAAGTTGAAAGATTTAGAACAAATTTGAGGTCTCTAAGAGCAACAAGTAAAGAATAAGCATGCCAACATACTGCCACAGCTGTGTAACCACTGCTTTGTATAGAAAAACTATGCCTCAGGCCACAGCTGGGTAACCACTGCTTTGTAT
>JADRCH010000109.1:3864102-3879373 GCA_019843965.1 Rhynchomys soricoides | reverse complement strand
AGAAAAACTATGCCTCAGGCCACAGCTGGGTAACCACTGCTTTGTATGGAAAAACTGTTTCAGGCCACCTGGTAGAACTGTTGGTGAAGGATTAGGAGGTGTGACCTTGCTGGAGGAGGCACATCACTGGGCTTGAGCCTTGAGGTTTCAGAAGACTTGTGCCATTTTGAGTTAGTTTCCTTCTGCCTCTTGCTTGTGTGCTGAGATGTGAGCTCTCAGATGCTGCCCCAGTCACTTGCCACCATGCTTTTGGTCCACCATCATGGACTCTAACCCTCTGGAACTGAAACTCAAATAAATATTTTATAAGTTGCTTTGGTCATGATATTTCATCACAGCAATAGAAATGTAAAATATGTAAAAGTTGAAACTGAAAGTAAGCTACTGCTGTGATGAACCCGGCTGTGCTGTTTTTCTGAGGACTGTGGATTGCTATGGGGCTTTGGGATAGGAATCTGGTTGAATACTACAAGCAGAGCTTCACGGGCAACTTGGTTGGAGTTTAGAAGACAGTGGTGAGGGCTATACGTGGAGCTCTAGCTCAAAATGGGAAGGGAACAATACTAGAATCTGGGCTATGAATTCTTGGGATTTTGGCAAAGTATGTGGCCGATTTCTGCCTCCTTCCTAAGAACGAAGCTAATAGAAAGGCAGTGGACTGATTTCCTTGATGGAAGAGATTCAAGAGGGCCAAGTATTGACTCTCCCATTTGGTTATTTGTGATCACTCCAGTGTAGGTGTCTTAGGGTCTTACCGCTGTGAACAGACACCATGACCAAGGCAACTCTTATAAGGACAACATTTAACTGAGACTGGTTTACAGGTTCAAAGCTTCAGTCCATTATTATCAAGGCAGGATCATGGCAGCATTCAGACAGGCATAGTTCAGGAGGAGCTGAGAGTTCTACATATTCATTTGAAGGCTGCTAGCAGAATACTGGTTTCCAGGCAGTTAGGGATGAAATTTTTTTTGTTGTTGTTGTTTTCGAGACAGGGCTTCTCTGTGTAGCCCTGGCTGTCCTGGAACTCACTCTGTAGACCAGGCTGGTCTCGAACTCAGAAATCCACCTGCCTCTGCCTCCCAAGTGCTGGGATTAAAGGCATGTGCCACCACTGCCTGGATTAGGGTGAGGATCTTAAAGACCACACCCAGTGACACACCTACTCCAGCAAGGCCACACCTACTCCAACCGGGCCACACCTAATAGCATCACTCCATGGACTGAGCACATGCAAACTATCACAGTAAAATGAAAAAAAAAAAAAAAGAAAGTGAGGCAAAAAGACACACAAAATATGCAGCTTGAAGAGCAGAAGAGCACCAGGGACTCCCATGTTGGACTCAAGGTTTGTGCTGAAAGAGATAAGGTTAAGGAGAGGCCTGCCCCCTATTAGAAGAAAGAGAGGCCGCTCTCAGGACAAGAAGCCCCAGTCAAGAAGCATCTGGGAAAGGAAAAGGCCTAAGTAGTTTTCTGCTCCTAAAAAGCAACCACAGATCAAAGCTGCTGCAAACGTGATTTAAAGGGACCAAGGGGTCTCCCCCGTTTGGCAGTCACCCTTGGCAGTGTCAGCCTAGTATGTTGCTCTTAGAGTCTTGAAGGATACACTAGTAAAGGGAGCATGGGATCTTCCTCCATGTTTTCAGAGAGCTGCTGATGCCAAGCTAGGGGGCATAGGAGTCCCTGCATGGAGGGTCTTAAAGCAACTGAGTGGAGCCTTGGAGATCCTCAAGATGGTGAAGATGCCAATGTCACAAGACATCTGCCAAAGCAGCTGTAGCCAGAGAGTGGAACCAGCCCAAGAGAGAAAAACATACTGCTAGTAACAAAGCTGGGGAAGCCCCTTGACAGCAGACATGCTGCCACAGGACTTGGAGTGCTCCCAGCTAGGTTTTAGAAGTTTGCACAGCACTTCCTCACTGTGCCCCTATCCCTCCCTTTCTGTATGTAATTTGCTTTTGCTTTTTAACCTTACAGAGTCTCAGAAGAGATGTTGGACTTTGGATTTTGACTTTTAAACACTATTTGAGACTATGAAAGACTGTGGGGAGTTTTCAAGTTGGCCTAAGTACATTTTGCATTAAGATATGGTAGGAGCCTATGAGGTCCAGGAGGTAGAATGTGGTGATTTGAATGAGAACTGCCTTCATAGGCTTGTATATTTGAATACCTGGCCCTGGGTTGGTGAACTGTTTGGGAAGGATTAGGAGGTGTGGCCTTGTTGATGTAGGTGTGTCTCCGGGGTTGGGATTTGCAGGTTCAAAAGACTCATGCCATTCTTAGTTTCTCTGCCTGCTGCTCGTGGATTGAGATGTGAACTCTTAGCTGCTGCTCCTGCCACCTGCTGCCACAGCCTCACTCTGTCATAGACTCTAACCTTCTGAAACTGTAAGCCCAATTAAGTACCTTCTTTTATACGTTGCCTTGGCTATGATGTCTTACTGCAGCAATATAAAAGTAACTAACAAAACCATGCAAATATGTCTGTGGTATGTGGACTTAGACCCCTTCAGTTTACACGCCTGGCAGTGGCGTGCTTGAGAGTCACATGGTGGCTTTATTTTCAGCTTTTGAGGAGCTTCTATACTGACCTTCCCTGTGGCCAGGCAACTTCATGTAGGCACTAGGAACGAGTAAGAGTCCCTCTTTCTCCACATCTTCCCAAGCACTTGATGTTATTTGTTTTCTTGGTGTGGCCATTTCTGACTGAACTGAAGTGGAATCTTACAGCATTTGAATTTGAATTCCCATGATAAGACTGCTGAACACGTTTGAAATGTTTATCAGCCATTTGTGTGTTCTCTTTTGAGACGTTTATGTTAAATTCATTAGCACATTAGATGATTGCATGATTTGGTGTGTGTGTGTGTGTGTGTGTGTGTGTGTGTGTGTGAGAGAGAGAGAGAGAGAGAGAGAGAGAGAGATAGTTGGCAATTTTTTTCTTCTCTACTCAGTATTTTTTAGTTTGGTGATTCTTTCCTTCGCTGTGCAGAAGACCCTTAATATCGTGGAACCCATTTTGTCCATTTTGGGGTTTATTTCTCATGTAGTCCAGTTCATAAAATCCTTACCTCTGCCTAAATCTTGAAGTGTATTTCAACATATGATTTCTTCTAGCAGTTTAATGGTTTCAAGTCTTATATTAAGATCTTTAATATACTTTTAACTAACTTTTGTGCAGAGTGAAAAATATGGATCTAGTTTCCGAATGAAAACAGAAATAACAAGGAAAGGGCTGGACTGCTTCTGGGTGTAGTGGAGGAGAAAACTTTTATAGGCATGTGGGAGAGCATAGCCAGAGGCAGGCCAGAATGGACGCGGTCGGACTGAGCTGGGCCATGTGGGGAGAAGGGGAGGGAGAGGGAAGAGAGGGGAACCGGGAGCAGCAGTCAAGGCCTAAAGTACAAAAGAGGGCAGGTAACCAAAATGGCTGGAGTGTGTGGTGTGCGTGTGCGTGTGCGTGTGTGTGAAAGAGCCTCTGGGGGGAGGGCAGCCCAGCCCCTGGGCTGGAATGCTCAGGGTAGAGGGAGGGGCACGCTAACCACGCCCTGTACCAGATTGGGTTTGAGGTGTACTAGGTCAAGTAAGCACCTCAGCCATTTGTCTCTGAGGTCCATAGCTGACAACTCAATAGTTGCGTCTGTCTGCTTGTGGAATCCAGTTTTCTCAGCACCAGTTTCCCCCCAAGACAGAGTTTCTTTATGTAGTTCTGACTGTCCTGCAGCTCACTCTGTTGACTAGGCTGCCTTGAATTCAGAGATTGACAGCCTCCTGGATTGTGGGATTAAAGGTGTTGTGCCACCAATGTCTGGCTCAGCACCATTGTTATGTTGTAACTGTGGGTTTATTCTCAGGTTATCTACTCCATCACTGGTCTGCATGCCTGTTTTTGTGCTCACAATGCACTGTGTGCTACTATTATGACTCTGATATAATTTGAGATCAGATATCATGATACCTCTTGCACTATTCTTTGTGCTTCTATGTGAATTTTTGGACTTTTACCTAATTCTGTGAAGAGGCCATTGGGCCTTGGATGGGAGGACATTGAATTTGTAGATCATTTTTGGTTGATATAGCCATTTTCACAATCAAATCTGCCTGTCTGTGAGCATGAACACTCTGTCCATCTTCTAGTGCCTTCGTGTCTTCATTGTAGCGTTCATTCAGTTTTAGTTCCTTGGTCAGGTTTGCTTCCAGGCATTTTATTTTTTATTTATTGGGGGGGAGGGGTTTTGAGACAGGGTTTCTCTGTGTGGTCCTGACTGTCCTGGAACTCACTCTGTAGACCAGGCTGGCCTCGAACTCAGAAATCCACCTGCCTCTGCCTCCTGAGTGCTGGGATTAAAGGCGTGTGCCACCACTGCCCGGCCCAGGCATTTTATTTTATTTTGAAGCTGCTGTGAATAGGACATTTATATTTTTATTTCCTTAACTATTAAATGGTAAATATGCTAAAGGTTGCCACCTAACCATAAAGAAGGAAGCATGCTATGTCTCCTCAGTGAGGGTTGTAAGAGGTGCACTGTCATCAAGTTGTACGAGATAGAGCAGGACATGTGACTAACAGGTGACTTTGGTTTCATTTTACTATCCGATCCTAAAGAGTTAGACAGTGAGGAAATAAGACTCATAAGTTGAAGATTTCCAAGAAGGGACATTGAGTTAAAGAAGGCTTTTACAGTTGTCACAAGTAAGTCTAGTTTTACATGAATTGTTCGGTTGATTAAGTAAAACTTTCCCAGTTTTAATTTCTTTTAAATATGTGCTTTATTGCAGAGCGATCATGTAGTACCAGGGCAAAGATTATATATTTTGGCTGGCAGCCAGCTGTCCATACAGCTGGGCTGCTCTCAATGAAATGTATTGAACTGTCTCACTGAGTCCGGGAGTAGAAGCCACATTTTGTAAGGGGTCTTTTTACTCGGTGGTATTGGAACAGTGATCAACTGTGGAGGTAAAAATGAACTATCTGTGATACAAGTTAGAAAACTGTGACCATTCAGAGAGTTGGGTGGTACCTGTGTGATGGCTACATTGTTTATTGTGTAGACTTGCTTGCTGTTGGAGTTACGTTCTGTCTGGCCAAATCAAGAATGGGGACATCGTTATGTTAACAAATCTATTAAGTCAAATGTTCTGGTGATAGTCAAGTTTCTGTTTCTTAGAAATGACTCTACCTTGTGAAATGTTAATGAAAAACTGGTGGGATTTTACTTAATCATGCCAGGCAAATGAGTTCCTTTTATGGATGAATTGATAAATATATACACAGACTCCTTGGGTGTAATAGCCTATAACCTTGAGTAAGTTACTTACGTTAAAAGTTCTATGTGAAATTTTAGTCCAACTATTGTATTTTGGTTTGAATATTCTGAAAGCACCAGATTACAGTTCTGCTGGAAAATGAATTAAAGGATTTTCCTCTTGTTTCATGGGTAGAGTAAAATACCGTCTAGGATTATTCCGTAGACTCTTAAATAAAATGCTTATAAGCAGAAAACAGACATAGAGCCATAAACGGTAGTTTGCATGTGTGCATTTTTGCAATCCTTCCTTCCCTGGCTTTTAGAGACTGAGTGTTCTTTAGAGAGAGCATTGTGCCAACTCCTGTGGTTCACAGGAGAACACCACAGACTCTTCAGATTTCAATTCATTTGGTCAGTTTTGGAGACCAAAGTCCAGGGTCAAGGTGCTGGCGAGGGTGCTTTCTGGAGATGCTCTCTCTCCTCCCATTGCAGATGATGGTTTCTTTGCTATGTCCTAACATTTCACACGAAGTTACTTTCTTTAAGATTATGTCATTTGACTATAAATAAGTGTCAAGAGTTATTTTACCAGGCAGCTTTCCATTTTTATGATTAAAAAAGGGTCCATATCTCTCTGCCTATTTATAAACATAATCCTAGGTAGAAATCCTGCACGGAATTGCTAGGTAAAATGGATATTAAGAGTTTATACAGCTATTATACTGTTATTAATTGTATTTTGATACCTTTTAAAGTCTTATATTTGTTATATTTATAGCATCATATTTAATTATATATTATAAATTTCTCATATTATATTTATCATTTTATAATTATTATAAAGAAATGATACCTAAGAGGAGGTTATTTTTAACAATAGGAAGAATAAAAATATCTGATGTGCTATTTTCCAGTCTACCTATTTCAGGTATGTGCATGTGGGCATAAAAATGACCTAATGATATTAGAACTAAAAGTTGTCTCTCATTTACAGACCACATTAGTGCTGTCCTTAGGCATGTACATCATATACGTCGCTGTGCTTCACTCCCAGTGGCACTCTCTGTTCCCGCCTCACGTCTTGTATTGTCCTTTTCTCTTTCCCAGTGGTACTCCCTTTGCTTTTGAGTTTTGTTTTAAAGTCTGGATTCTGCACACGAGAGGAAACATGCAATGTTTGTCTTTCCGAGGCTGCTTTAATTTAACATGGTAATCTGCAACTTCGCTTGTTTTTTTGAAGATGGCAACTATTGGATAGTTATTCCACATCTCCTTTATCCACTCCCTCATTGGTAGACAGCCATGCTGATACCTAGATGAGGAACTTCCATACTGATTTCTGCAGTACTACAGAAATTTATATGCATACTCACACTCTATAAAGGTGTCGTTCATGCCACATTCTCACCAGTGTTATCTACTGCTTGGATACCTGGTGATTTAATGTTGTGATTGAGTGAGATGGACTCGCAATGTAGTTACTTATTTATTTCAGATCTATTCTTTATTTTTAATTATATGTCTGTCTGTCTGTCTGTCTGTGTGTTGGGTATGTTTGCACACATCTGAATGTGTGCCATGAAGTAAGAGTATTAAATCCTCTGGAACTGAAGTTGACAAGCCAGTTGCCTGATATGAGTGTTGGGAACTAGGGGGTACTGGGAATCAAACTCAGGTCCTCTGCTGGAGCAGCAGTACATGCTCCTGATGGCTGTGTTCTCTCTCTACCCTGTCAATGTAGTTTTGATGAATGTTTCCTTAATGTTTCTGTAAATAATCATATTTAAAATGTTTATTGAGTAGTTTTATTTGTTATTTTGGGAGCTTTCTATTCAATTCATTTGTTCATTGGTTAGATAATTTGTTGTTTTAGTGTTTGGAAATATATATTAATATAGAGAAATACATTATATTATTAATAATTATATACTATACAACTACACATTATTATATATTAATTATTTTTATTTTATATTTACATATATCATATATTTTACATTATATTATTGTGATAATTATACATGATATAATTATATGTTATATAATTATATGTCATACTTATATATTATATAATTATATGTTATATATCATTAATAATCATATATTAATGCTTAATATATATTTAAATAGAATCTAGGTGACAATCTGAATGGCTATTTGTCAGTTCTTGCTATTATTTCCTGAGTTGTCAGAATCCTTTTTGCAGAATCTTTGCCTGTGCCTGTATTTTCAGTTTCTCCTCTAAGTTCTATTTATTTTAAAGTTTCAAGCCTTACATTAGGTCTTTGATTAATTTAGAACTGATTTTTATAGGTGAGAGATATGAATCTAATTTCATTCTTCTATGTGTGGGTATCCAGACCCCCAGCACCATGTCCCCAACAGGCTGTCTTTTCCCTCAGGCATGTTTTTGGCACTTGTAAAGCTGTGGCTGTGTGGGCTTACGTCTGTCCTGTAATCTGAGCTATTGGCATACATGTATGTTTTTGTGCCAGGAGTGTGCTGCGTTTGCTATTATGGCTCTGTAGTGTGATTTAGGTAACATTCAGGTTGTTTGCATGTCTCTTTTTGGCCAATAGAAATGGTCCTGTAATAACTATCCCATGAGAAGAAGCTTTAAATGGTGAGTACTTGAGTTCAAGAAGACATTATCAACAATGGTTATATTTTTGACTTTTCCAAATATAAGAAGTATATTTAGTGCAAATATTATATTTAGAAACACAGGATCTTGATAACACCATAGGCCAGGCTTTATAGTTAAGAATTAACAACATGGTTTTGTTCTGTTTTAGACATCATTATCTGTGATGAAGATCCTGGTGGAGGAGAAGATACAGCAAGGCCTTCTTGTACCACTGGATCTGGAGTAGAGATTTTTTTTTTTAAACAGAAGTTAAAGTTATTCACTTTTGTTTTAGTGTTCCAATTTTATAATATTTATTTATTTATTTTTGGTACGAGGGCCTGAAATAGGAATTTATGAATGCTAGATAAACACTCTCTCACTGAACTGTATCACCAGATTCTTTTCGTAGACTCAGAGTAGAAATTACAATTCAGTGCTAGCCCAAAAAGATACACTAGTATCCATTGTGGCATTTCCCCCATCTGAAAAAGAGTAGCCAGGGAAGAGCCATAGTCCTTCATAATGAAATATACCAAGTGCAATTTTATGATGTCAGTTTTGGGCATTATAATCTATGTAACGGATTTAGTTGCCGACATCGTCCTAACTGTTAGGTACTTCCATGACGGACGATATGTTCTTGGTGTTTTAACCTTGAGCTTTGTGCTCTGTGGAACACTCATAGTCCATTGTTTTAGCTACTCGTGGTTGAAGGCTGACTTAGAGAAAGCAGGACTAGAAGATAAACATTCTTTTCTTCTACTTCATTGCTTGCAAGGGGGAGTTTTCACAAGGTGAGTGCATGTCACATCTTCAGCAGTGCTATTTACCCAAGCAGAAGGTCTGTTTTAAATTTAGATAGTCAAATGTACAAGGTTACTTATTTGCAAGAAGGGCATGTATTACTTGCTTCTGAAGCATCAGTTTTTATGTAAATCGTTGCTGAACTCAAAGACCTTTTCTAGACCCAGTAACAGTCTTCTCTTTCCATCACTACACCCTACCCCTGTTCCTCTCTGTAGCAGTTTGAATGACAGGGTTAAATATCTCTGATGTGGGATGAAGCATCCTTTGGGTGTATGCCCAAGAGTGGTATGGCAGATCTTTAGGTAGATTTATGCCCAGCTTCCTGCTGAACCACCACACCACTGGTTTCCATAGTGGCATACAAGTTTGCATTCCCTGACCAAGCCTGTTCAGTCAGTCAACAGGTTCTCCAGCGCAGGAGCGAGGATTGAAAAGAGACAATTAGACAACACTGCAGCATGGCCTCAATCAATTCTGAGACTGAAGGCAGGTTTAATTTTTCCCAATCCGCTTTTATACCATTTTAATTACATGCAAGCAATAAGGGCAAACAGTATCATAAGCACAAATAGCCAAGGAATGATCAAGGCAATAAGCAAAAGTCTGTGATAATTCCTGTGATCACTGTTTCTGAGGACTTGTCAGGATGACTGAAATATCTGAGACTACTTCCTTGTCCAAACCCAAAATCAGATTCTTGCCTGGAGTCTACTTCTTCTGTTCCACCCTAAAATTAAGATTTCTACCTAAACTTGCTTCCCTGTTCTAACCTGAGATTAGATTCCTGCCTGAGCTTACTTCCTTGCCCTTGGCCTAATGTCAGATTTCCTGCCTGAAGCCTGTTTCTTTGTCCTTGGCTGAATGTCAGGTTCTTGCCAAGCGGCCCCCAAAACTCTCCATAATTCCCTCCAGCAATGGAGGAGGGTTTCTCTTCTCCCACATCCTTGCCAGCATCTACAGTCATTTGTTTTGCTGATATTGGCCATTCTGCCTGGTGAAAAGTGAAATCTCTAAGCACTTTTAATTTACATTCCCCTGATGGCTAAGAATTCTCACCAAGTCATTAAGTGCTCCTCAGCTATTTGTGTTTCATCCTTTGAGAGCTCTCTGGTTCATTCTCTCCCTTATTTTTAAATTTGGTTATTTGTTTTCTTGATGTTCAGTTTTTTAGTTCTTTATACAATTTAGATTTTAACCCTCTATCAGGAGTGCATAATTTGTAAAGACATTTTTCTTTTCCTGTAGCCTGATACTTTGCCTGAAAGATGATGTCCACTATTTGCTATACAGAGTTTTAGCTTCATGAAGTCCCACTTATTATTATTGATCTTAGTGCTTATGCTATCTGTGTCCTGTTCAGAAAGACCTTCCCCGTGCAAATGGGTTCAAGACTATGTCTTACTTTCTTTTCTATCAGCTTCAGAGTGTCTAGTCTTATGTTTGGGCTCTTGATCCACTTGGAGTTGAGTTTTGTACAGGGTGACAAGCATGGATCTCTGCATTCTTTTACATACAGCCATCCAGTCTGACCAGCACTGATCCAGTCTGAACAGCACTGTTTGTTTAATATTCTGCCTTTTTTTCCTAGTGTGCTTTTGTGCTCCTTTGTCAAAATCAGGTGTTTATAGGTCTGTGGATTTATATTTGGGTCTTCAATTTGATCAACTTGTCTGTTTTTATCCCAATAAAACAAACTTATAGCTTATTACTTGTAGCTCTGCACTACAACTTGAAATCTTGAACAGTGACACCTGCAGACATTATTTTATTATTCAGAACTGACTTAGCTATCTTTATGTGTGTTTCCATATAAAGCGAAAAGTGCTTTAATTTCTGTGAAGAGTTGGACTGTAATTTTGATGGGGATTGTGTTGAATCGGTAGAATGCATGTGGTAGAATGGTCATTTTCACAATATTAATCTTACCAGTCCTTGAACATGGGAGACCTTTCTGTATTGTGATGTCTTCTTCAATTTCTTTCTTCAACGTCCTAAAGTTTTTATTACACAAGTCTTTTGCTTGTTTTCTTAATGTTATCCCATGGTATATATGTTTTTGAGGCTATTGTGAAATTTACTGCTTCTCAGATTTCTTTCTCAGTTTGTTTTTTTCTTGTCATTTTTATATAGTAAGGCTACTTAGTTTTGTTATCAACTCTATAGCTAGCTACTTTGCTGAAAGTGTTTATCAGCTGTAAAAATTTCCAGATGGAGTTTTAGCTTTTAGGTTGTTTTTGTTTTGTTTTGTTTTTTGTTTTTGTTTTTTAATCATGAAGGGTTGTTGGTTTTTTGTCAAAGGCTCTTCCTGCATCTAGTGAAATAATCATATTATTTTTACCTTTCAGTCTGTTTTTTAGTGGATTATGTTTATTGATTTAGGTATGCTGACTATCCTTGTGTCTCTTGGATGAATTTCATGGTGGATAATCTTTTTGATGTTTTCAATTTGAAGAAAGTTCCATGAGGTGCTGAAATGAAGTTATGTTCTTTTGTGTCTGGGTGAAATGTTTTGTAATATTTGTTAGGTCTATTTGATTTATGATATCAGTTATCTCCAGCATGTCTCTGTTTAGTGATGCCTTGATGGCAAGAATGGGGTACTGCTCTTTCCCACTATCAGAACGTGAGGGTCCATATCTGATTAAAGCTGTAGTAGTTTCTTTTGTGAACTTGGGTACCCCATGTTTGGTGCATACATATTTATAATTACATTAGCCTCTAGGGGAATTTTCCTGTTCAAGTATGTAGTGTCTTTCCTTATCTTTTGTGATTAGCTTTTGTTTGAAGTCTGTTTTGTCTATAAAATGGCTATGCCTACTCTGTGGTGATGTTTATCCTTGATGTTAAGGTGTATTTCTTGTCTGTAGTAGAAAGATAAATCTTGTTTTCTGATCCAATCTATTTATCTGTGTTTTTTGTTTGAGGAATTGAGAATATTAATATTGGGCATTATCAATGAGTAGTGTTTATTGGTTCCTGCCATTTTGTTGTTAGGACATGTGTTTCTTTCTCCCTGCTTTTATTTCTGTTCTGGATTTGTCAATTCTGTTGTTATCCTCATCAGACTAAAGTTTTCCTTTTAGTTCCTCCTATAGAGCTGGATTGTAGAGAGATACTGTGTAAATATGGTTTTATTGTGGAATATTTTTCTTTCTCTGTCAATTGTGATTGCTAGTTTTGCTGGGTATAATAGTCTTGATTGGCATCTGAAGTCTCTCAGAATTTGAAAAACACCTTTACAGACACTTCTGAGTCTGCCACCAGGTTCTGGGCTTTAGGGAAGCGCTGAGACAGTGCTCAGGGGCTGGGAAAATAGCCTAGGATGTGGGAGGCTGAAGCTGGGGTTCCCAAGCTCCCAGGAGTCTAGTTTCTGCTGGAAACCACATGAAGTCAGGAACAAAGGGTCGAGGGTCCAGGGGCCTCTGATGAGGAGCCTGAGGCCAGGGGCTCCAAAACTCCTGGACATCTAGATGCCACTGGGTCTTGGGGAGTTGAGAACGGAGTGGGTCAGCAGGCTAACAACAAACCCCAGGCTGGGGTGGGGTGGGGTAGAAGGGGAATTCAAGTTTAGCTTTCTCATTAATGAGAGTCTTTAGCTTAAACAGGGCAGTGGTGATGCATGCCTTTAATCTCAGCACTTGGGAGGCAGAAGCAAGTGGCTTTCTGAGTTAGAGGCCAGCCTGGTCTACAGAGTGAGTTCCAGGAAAAAAAAAAAAGAAAGAAAGAAAGAAAGAAAGAAAGAAAGACCTTAAGTCCTTAACTTAGCAGTGGTTGTCTGGAAGCTCAGAGGGGCCTTCTGTAAGAGACTTAGGCTGTGATTCTGTAGGTGAAGGCCTTCTTCATGCTCCCCATGGTGGTTCTTGGTGAAAGAGACAGTCCATGTTTATCCATACCATTTATTGACTGTCCATGGTGGAAAATAGGTGCATACCACCTTCTCAGGGTGAACTTTCACATGAAGGAATGTCTGGGAAGGGAAGCTAAACCCTCAGGGCCTCTAGATATCTCATTAACATGGCAAACTTTGTTCTGGGCTAAGTGACTGACATGTGTAGTGGGGTCACATGTTCTGGGCCAGGAATTTAGTAGGGAGCAGGGCGACACCTACCATCTCAGGTGGGTGCCTGGGTGTCGTCTCTGAACTCACTCGACCTTACCGAGTTTCCTGGCACAGTCCACTGCCCCACAGCCCTTCTGGCTTTTAGAGTTTACTGAGAAAGTCAGATTTTACTCTAGTTGTTCTGCCTTTATATGTTACTTCTTCTTTTTCCCTTAGAGATTTTATTCTCCTTGTTGTTGTATGTTTTCATTATTGTGTGTCATGGGAAATTTCTTATCAGGCCCTGTCTATTTGGTGCTCTGTGTACATCTTGTACCTTTGTAGGCATATTCTTGTTTAGTTTTGGGAAATTTTCTTCTATGATTTTGTTTAAAAAAATTTTCCTTTGATGGTGTTCTTCTCCCTACTTTGTCCCTTTTTTTTTTTTTTTTTCTCTCTTTTCATAGATTTGGTCTTTTCATAGTGTTCCAGATTTCCTGGATGTTTTGAGTCTGCATTTTTTTTTAGATTACCATTTTCTTTTCGTTTTTGTTTTTTTGTTTGTTTTTGCTGTTGTTTTTTGTTTTTTGTTTTTTGTTTTTTTCTGAGACAGGGTTTCTCTGTGTAGCCCTGGCTGTCCTGGAACTCACTCTGTAGACCAGGCTGACCTGGAACTCAGAAACCTGCCTGCCTCTGCCTCCCGAGGGCTGGGATTAAAGGTGTGCGCCACCACTCCCGACATTACCATTTTCTTTGATTGAGTTCTCAGTATCCTTTAACTTGTCTTCAACACCCAAGATTCTCTTTTTTATGTCTTGTACTTTGTTGGTGTCTTATCCAGTGTGAAGAGACACCAAGATCATGACAACTCTTATCAACAAAAGCAGTTAATTAGGGTTTGCTTACTGTTTCAGAGACTTAGTCTATTATCTTCATGGTGGGGAACATGGCAGACTGGTAGCCGAGAGTTCTACATGCAGATCCTAAAGGCAGCAGGAAGAGAGAGAGAGAGAGAGAGCACACTGGGTGGGACTGGCTTGGGTTTCTGATACTACAAAACTCACCCCAACTGATACATTTCCTCCAACAAGGCCACACCTCTGAATCCCTCTCAAGTAGCAGCATTCCCTAGTGATCAAGCATTCACATACATGAGCTTATGCCGGTCATTCTTATTCGAACCATCCCAGTTGGTCAGATTACTTTTGGGGTTTTTGTTTGAAATCTTAACATTTTGATTTCTGGTTTTGTTTCAGTTTGGTATCTTTAGTGATTCCATTTCTTTGTTAAATACTACTCTCAGATCTTGAATTGATTTGATTCATTTATTCAAGTGTCTGTGTTTTCACAGATGACATTAATGAATTTATCATATCCTTGCTAAGCTCCTTGAGCATATTCATAATTGCTGTTTTGAAGCTCTTGTCTTGTACTTCAGCTATGTAGCATTTCTCAGGGCCTGCAGTAATGTTACTGTCTTCTGGTGGAGGCCTGTCATGGCTGTTCATGCTGTGTTTTACACTGAGGTCTAGGCATCTTGAGTTATAATGTTTGAGGTGTTTCTTGATGTTGATATCTGGTTTTGTTATTGTTGGGTGGGGCTTCAATTGCTGTTGCTGTTTCTGGATTCTGGGCAAATGTTGTACCTCTCTGGTCCCTGGTAGATAGTGCTTTGGCAAGTTGGTAGGTGACAGAAAGGAGCTGAGATGGGAGGGGCTATAGGAAATTCTCTCTCTCTCTCTCTCTCTCTCTCTCTGTATGTGTGTGTGTAGATTGAATCAGCACCAAGAGGGATTCTCAGGGAATGGAGGAGAAGAGGCTCTTACAGGCAAGCTGGAGAGATAGAAGTGAGATATTCAGTGTCAGTCTGGGTCAGCACCAAGAGGTGGAGTTTTCAGTGACTAGAGTCAGGGTAGGAGGAGGGACTCCTACAAGCTGGCTGCTGCAGAACCGAGTGTGAGACTGGAGAGATTTTAACCAACATTGCTACTCTTTAACCTGAACAGACAAGGCCATACTTTGGACCTGAGTAGTCAGATGACCAAAGGTACAAAGGTTCTTACTTGAAGACGGTACAAAGCTCATTGCTATTGTTGTTTATGTGAGTCATTGCTGTGCTGCCAGAACTTTCCAGATTCACTAACACAGTATTTTAATTTAATAGAGCATTTTACCATGTTTAAGAAAGACAAAGTGTTCAATGAGAAAGAAGTATTCTGGCTTTAGGGGACCTGGACCAACAGTACTTCAGTCAGTTCTGGAAGTTCACATTCTCGGGCAAAGAGAAATGGAGTAGAGGTTGGTGCTGATGTGCAAATAGATACACAGTAGATAAGGTAGGATGTGAAGTATGAGGGTGGATGAATCATGTAGTCATATGAGGTCAACAGACACCAGGATTGGGCTTTCAGAGGCTTCTTCTTATGTTGCTCTTTTTCATTAGCTTGCAATCTAGTGCATTCCATGAGGGTGTACTCACCCATGTATGTTGTACTTCACTCACATGCATCCACCCTTTGCCACCCTCTCTTGGACTTCTTCCTCATC
>JADRCH010000109.1:3811502-3857129 GCA_019843965.1 Rhynchomys soricoides | reverse complement strand
GGGTGGGCGGAGCGAAGGTCCAATCCCTTCACATGCATACACATCCATGCAGGCTCCAACAACTGCTTTTTCCCCCACAGCTTATACATCCCACCAAAATCTTTCAAGCTGTATAGAATTACAATGTGATTACATTCTATTTTTATCTTAGGGAATGATTATAAAAAGCAGTATGTTTCCCCAATACCTTTACATGAGAAACATTCTACATATTACAGGTGAAGAAAAAATAAAGCATTCCCAAGAAACAACATACATTCGTAACTAAGCAACTTGTTATAGATTAATGAAGTGTAAGGCAGTTTTCTCAGCCAGTTTATCTTTACTGGCAGGCTTCAATGCATGGTTATTGAAAGGATCAATTATTTTGCTATTTATCTTATAAAGTAATAAATACTTTAAAAGTAATCTTATAAAATCTTAAACGAATTGTAAACTTTTATATAAAAACCAATCAGTCCTCAGAATGCACATCTGCTCGTTAGATTTTCAGTAACCCGTATCAGGAAGCTGATGGCAAAAATAGGTACAAGGAGCTAATCACACCTTTATCCCCAGTCCAGCTTCAGCAAGAGTCATGCCAGTCAGTGCTATCTGGGCTGCTATTGTTCTTGCTCCCTGACATCCCTAGTTTAAGAGTGTGCCTTTCTGACCTTTAAATTATTATTTAAGATTTTCTACATCAGAGTCACAGACAAAATCATTTTAACCTAACCAGAAACAATCTACTCCAAATGCTTTCTAAAAGTGGTGGTCACTGCTAACAGTCCGCAGCTCTAAGTTCTTTCCAAGGGAGGAGATTGAATCATTAATCTGCCTCAGCAGAGATGCTTGAAAAAGGTCAAGCACTATTATTGTGAGTGCCAATGATACTGCCCAGGGAGGGGCTGGAAGCCTCTGAGACTTTCCACACAGCTCACAGATTAGGAGGGAGGTGGTTCGAGGGTAGCGAGCAGAGCAGAACTGCACAACATCACGACGTCCTCAGGACCCATAGCCCTCCAGGCCTGCCTCCACAGGCATGCCGGTAGTAATCGTGCTAACTGTGGGCCGCACCCACGAGTTTAAAGCTGTTCGCTGTTCTCTTTTACGTGGCTCTCGACAGTGTTAGTCTTTGCCAATCTCACGATCAGGGCCATGTGCTGCTGTCTTTCTTTTAGCTGATATATTTCTTTTACCTGCTTTTCTTCTTTGTTTTGAGTCACACTTCCTTGTTGGCTGTATGTCAAGTAATATTTTTCCATTGTGCTGTGAATGAAAGGTGACTGATATCCAGTAAAGACATTGGTTTCTTTCAAACAGGCAAACTCCCTTGCTATTTTACAGAAGATTGGTTGAAGATTACATAGAGAAAGTCTATATTTTTTTCTTTGTTTTCCCCCATGGCAAAATCTCTTAGTTTTGAGATATACTTTATATTTCCTCATTGTGACATTTTCTGCTACTTGGAGGAATTCTCAGATATTTGCTTATCACTTCTAATTTGGTGAGAGTTGAAGACTGAACTCTACTCTGATGTAGGTAGCTGGTGAGATCTATGGGATTTCCTTCACTTGAGTTTTCCTGTTTCTTTATCCCATGTGCAGGGCAGAGGAGCAGGCAAGGTCTTGAGGAAAGGTGCTTCCTCTTTTATGAAATTTCCTGAATTTCTAACTACTCTGGTTGGCTCTCGCTCTGTCTTGTCACCAGGAAGACTTCAACAAGTCTTGTGCTGTGCTGTGTCCTTTGGACTGTGGGTGCCTCAAAGGAAAGGGCGAGTAAAAGTGCTCATCAGGTCACACAGCATCCACCAGTTTCTCCTTAACTCTGGATGTTTCCTTCTTTCTCTCTGGTGTGGGTGTTTCCCAGAGCTTATCATTGTGGCCACTATGAAGGCTTGTCTGATCACAGCATTCATTACTGGAAAACAGGGCCTGATTCTTACTTTTTTCCTCAAATGAAAGAATATATGGAGATAAATTATGCTAAGAAAATATAATTTTTATTGGGCTTACTGTTATTAGACTATTTGCTCCAAAAGATGAAACAATGATCAACCAGTTAGGAAATTATACTCAAACTTTTCTATGAAATTAACTTCAAATAAGCAAAACTTTGTATAAAATTTCCATGAATCATCACACAATTAAACAAATCCCCTTCTTTATTTCCTTGGAAGTGATTATGCACTATATAAACAGCTTATTTACTTTGTTTCCTAGGGGCTTAAATAGCATTGACATGGTCCAGTCACAGCATCTTTCATAAGACAGTTCATGCAGAGCAGCCCACTTAGCAGAAAGGTGATGAAGAAGTCCAGTTTTCAGTTTTGGAAACTGAGCAAAGAGAGGAGTTAGGACCCGCCAGGATCTGGATTTGAATCAAGACCTTTTGGTGTTGTTAGAGTTTTCACTTGTCTCAGTTTTTTTTTTTCTGTTTCTGGGATTGAAAATATTCCAACAAGATCAATTGAAGAGAGAACGGGTTTATTTTGGCTCATTGTTCAAGATATAATCCATCATTGTGGGGAAGTCAAGGATGTAGGAACTTGAAATAGCTGGTCACAGTGCATCCACAATGAGGAACAAGAAGCAATGAGTATGCACTGTGCTAATTTGTAGAGTCTAGCACCCCTGCCCAGGGAATAGCCCTGCCCATAGGTAAGATGGATCTCTCTATACTAATTATCCAAATCGATTTAATCCACAAAAGGCACGCCATGATGCCCCTCTCTCAGGTGAATCCACATTTTTCTCAAAGAGATGCTAGACAACATTTGTCTGTCTATTATCTACCCTCTACCATCTATCTGTCTGTCTATCTATCTATCTATCTATCTATCTACTTACCTACCTTCCTTCCTTCCTACCTACCTACCTGTCTATCTATTGATACAGATATGGTCTCACAGTCACCCAGTCTAGACGACATCAGGCTGAATTTCTACTCTTAACACTGGCATCTGCTTCCTCTCCCAGTCTTTGCTGTCTGTGCTAATTAGGTTCTTTATGTGCAGTTGATAATATTTACGTAATGTCCATGTTTTTAAATAATATTTAACCTACTGGTTTATAACCAGATATTTCCTGTTGTGCTAGATAGCCAGAACAGACCCAGGTAAAGCTTTCTATTATACATTAGCCTCAGGCAGTGTTCATTTTTCTTCTATGCTATACTTTCTCAGTGTGGTATTTATATTTCTAATAATTGCTTATCTCTTTTGCCTTATTTTGCAGCTAGTCATATAATGACTTGGCACACCTGTTGAGTTGTAAGGCGCTAGAGACCATTAGCTGTCCTTGTGACATTTTCTCTACCTTGGCCTCTAGCCCAAACCGAATCTAATTTATAGATGTGATAGTCAAGTGGCAATATAAGTAAATTTTAATGAGCCAACTATTAAAATATTGAGTTTAGAAAAGTTCCAGGTAGACTTAGTAGTGAAGACAGAGTCCTTCAAGCTGTGAGGAATAGCAGGGAGGCACACCAGAACTGTGGGAGAAGACGAACAGGCGGTGGTAGCAGTTTGTGTGGAGTCAGGTCATGGGGAACCTTAGAAGATATGGTAAGAATTCAGGATCTTAAATATGATGGGAGCCATTGGAGCATGTTGGCTAGAGCAACGACATATGGATTATGTTTAAGGACTTGAGTCTGGATTGTGAAGGGAACAGGTGATGTGAGGGACAAGATGGCTCAGAAGCTGTCTTAGTGAGGGTTTCCATTGCTATAAAGAGACACCATGACCAAGGCAACTCTAATACAGGCAAACACTGAATTGGGGCTGACTTACAGGTTCAGTCCCTTATCATCATGGAGAGAAGCCTGGCAGCAGAGAGGAGAGCCTGGTGCTGGAGGAGAAACTGAGAGTTCTGCATCTTGTTCTGAAGGCAGCCAGAAGAAACTGACTTTCAGGCAGCTAAGAGGAAGGTCTCAAAACCCACCCCTACAGTGACACACTTTCTCCAACAAGGCCACACCTACTCCAACAAGACCACACCTCCTAATAGTGTCACTTCCCATGGGCCAAGCATAAACAAACCACCACAGAAGGTAAAGGTGCTTGCTGAAAGCTAGACACCTGAAGTTTGATCCTTAGAACACATATGGTGGAAGGAGAGAACCCACTCCCCAAAGCTGTTCTCTGAACTCCACTTATAAGCTGTAGCACATCCCTGCCCCAAAGAATAGAATCAGGAAGAACAATTATGCGCTAGTGAGATAATCTGGGTCACAGATCGCTTAATAAACTTGGGAGATTTACTAAATTAAATGGGAAAGACCCCATCTCTTCTTGAGACTTCACATTCTGCAAGGAAATGTTCTGTGTTGTAGTTAAGCTGATGGATACTAAATTGAAGTTGTTTTTTGGAATACAGTAGGTAAGGGTTAGAACGAGGTGTGAGGAAGTGATCCTGAGAGGAAGCCTGGTAAGGCTGAGCTGGGCTTGAAGCACCAGAGACCCAGAAGGGGTGGTAGAAACTCCAGGCACCTGCCATGTAGCCACAGCCCCCCATAGAGAGAATTGTGGTCTTCAGTCATGCAGGGGCAGTGCCCACAAGTTCCTTCTCATGTAGATGAGGCATCAGGCCAAGCCAATAGGAAGCACCTGCTGTCAGACCCACCCCACCCCCAAAACTACATATAAGATCCTTCCAGAAGGAATGAGTGTGTGTGAGAATTACTCTGTTGCTTGAGAAGAAAATGCTCTCCCAAAGCCTTTACCACCAGAAGCTCCCCTGCACTCTGCTCGCTGGCTAGCCAGCCCTCCACCAGCTCAGCTGGGCTCTGTTGGCTCAGCTCAGCACAGGCAGTGCAGCATCTTGCAGCAGCAGCAGCTGTCTGGGGCAGCAGCACGCAATAGCAGCAGTGGAGGCAGCAAAGGCACTTCCTCTCCCTGCCCCTGCCCTTTCTTCTTTGCTAGAACCCTCCCTCCAGGCCGGGTCAGAAGTCTCCAGAGAGCCTCACAAGAGCCACACTCTGGGTTCAGGCTTTAGGCCGTCCCACTGCTCTCTGTATAAGTGTCAGTGAATCATTTACCCTTTGCAGTCTTAGCCTTTCCAACCGTGAAATGAAACCAGATCCTAACTCATGATTATTGTAAAAATGAGGGATTATCATATTTGCTTAGTAGACATGTCACACCGACATTAAAATTTCATGAGGTCCAAATCTTAGTGAAGAGTCTGAAGTGATTATAAAGCAATGTACTGGAAAATATGTGTGCAAAAATTCTGTATTTATATAGTATTTCAATGTATGCACAAATATACACCATAAAATGTCTAAGTGCAGAGAGTTGATCTATAGACGCTTAAGAGAGCTGGGCAGTGGTGGCACACGCCTTTAATCCCAGCACTTGGGAGGCAGAGGCAGGTGGATTTCTGAGTTCAAGGCCAGCCTGGTCTACAGAGTGAGTTCCAGGACAGCCAGGGCCACACAGAAACCCTATCTTGAAAAACAAACAAACAAAAAAGAAGCTTAAGAGAAAAAAGTAATAAGGTCTGTGAACTGCTAAGATGTGTAGAGATAACAATATTATTATCTACTGTATATTTCAAAAATCTAGAAGGATTTTTACATATTTTTGCTATAAAAAATCTAATAAATATTTTAGGTAATAGACATGTTTAACCTGATTTAAACATTGAACATATACATGTTTTGAAGAATCCATGTCTCTTTAATATGCATTTTATCTTTTATAAATTATTTAAAATGAACTTACTGTCTAAAAGGATATGACTGAAGAGAAATACGTTTTCTTTGCAGGTATTGGTTTGCCTTGAGGACGGGCTACCATGTGGTTTTCAGACACAGCAGCAGGACAAGTAATTTTATGGAGGAACAAACGGATCCTCACAAAGAAGCAATAGACATGACCACTGACTTGAGCATGCTCAGGCTGTTTGAGACCTATGTGGAAGGCTGCCCGCAACTCATCCTTCAGCTCTATGCCTTTCTGGAGCATGGCCAGGCAAATTTAAGTCAGTGTAAGTTTTTCTTAATACCCTGGGCTAGATGTATGCAACGGAGATCTTTTTTTTGTTTTTCGAGACAGGGTTTCTCTGTGTAGCCCTGGCTGTCCTGGAACTCCCTCTGTAGACCAGGCTGGCCTCGAACTCAGAAATCCCCCTGCCTCTGCCTCCCGAGTGCTGGGATTAAAGGCGTGCACCACCACTGCCCGGCATGCCACGAAGATCTTATGATAACTGTATAAATCCCAGGGCAGCTCCCGAATTTTTTAATTCCTAAGACTTTTTGAAATGAGATTCAATATTCCTTCCCTTGGGTGCCTCAAAGGGGAACGGCTACTGCCAGTTACTAGACAGTCCTTCAGAGAACGTGGAGAAAGCGTATGATGTTTTTTCTTTCCTTAAGACCCAGTTGGCTTGTTCTGCAGTCAGCTGTGTGTCCTGCAGGGTAGCGATTGACTTGTTCTGCAGTCCTCTGTGTGTCCTGCAGGGTAGCGATTGACTTGTTCTGCAGTCCTCTGTGTGTCCTGCAGAATTGTCTCAGTCAGTGCAGGAAACTTTCCCCATTTCCTTCTCACACACCATGCTACAAAGGAGAGGAAAACCACAATTTACCAGCCAGTCTGTTATTTATGCTAATTTAGGTTGTTTAAAGTTTTTGAATCTTTATGTTATGATGCTGTCCTTATTGTTATTGTTTTTCTTTTTATTGATCCTTTTAAAAATCAGAATAGAATTTTTTCATACAATACAACCTCAATAGTTTCCTCTTCCTCTACTCCTCTCAGTCCCCCCTCCACCTCTCTGGATCCATTTCCTTTGTCTCTTCTTAGAAAATGAACAGACATCTAAGAAATTATAGCATAATATAATGTATGATAAAACCCAAGCAAATCAGAATAGGACAAAATAAACAAAATAGAAGGAAAAGAGCCCAAGAAAGGGCACAAGGAGCAGATATAGACACGGAGACCCATTAGTTTTCATAGTCAGTGATATCACCAAAACACAGAAACAGAAGCTGTGATATATGTGAAGGGGACCTACAGGATAGGAAAAATAAATAATTAAATAAATAAATAAAAAGTAGAAGTTAAAAAGAAAAGAAAAGAAAAAGAAAAATCCCCAAGATGACGTTATGAGACAAGGAACCTCCAAAGATGCCACTGAGTGCATTCCCAGTTGGCATCTACTGCTGGCTCTGTGCCCTGCACTTAGCTTGTTTCACCACTGACACTCCCTTGAAGAAAACTACATTTTCACTTGCAAGGAATTCTCAGTTGGAGAAAGCTTCTGGGTTAGGGACAGGGACATGTGTCCCTTCTCCTTCTTAAGGGAAGAGTTAGAAGAAAGTTAATTTGAGAGAGAGAGAGAGAGAGAGAGAGAGCACACTAGCAACAGAATTTGGCAAATAAGTTTCTGTAGACATTTAGAATAAACTTATAGCTCTTAGAAGAGTCTTCAAAAAGAAATTTTAATGCATAGAAAAGCATTTATGAAATCACACTTAATCAAAACTGTTTATAAGGTTTTTCATTAGCATATTCCTTTTATTTTTTTATTCTTTAATCTTTTTTTACAGTCCAGTCATTATCCCCCTCCTAGTCTACCTTCTGACTGATCCACATCCCACATCTCCTCCTCTCCCCCTGCCTCCAAGAGGATGTCCCCACCCTCTCTACCCCACCAGACCTCCCCACTCCCTGGGGCTTCCAGTCTCTTGAGGGTTAGGTGCATCTTCTTTGACTGAACCCAGACCCGGCAGTCCTCTGCTGTATATGTGTTGGGGGCCTCATATCAGCTGGTGTATGCTGCCTGGTTGGTGGCTCATTGTTTGAGAGATCTCAGGGGTCCAGGTTAGTTGAGACTGCTGGTCTTCCTATGGGGTCACCCTCCTCCTCAGCTTCTTCCAGTTTTTCCCTAATTCAACCATAAGGGTCCCCGGCTTCTGATCATTGGTTGGGTGTTGGGCCTCTTGTTGGGCCTCTTGGAGGGCAGCCATGCTAGACTCCTGTCTGTAAGCACACCATAGCATCAGTAATAGTGTCTGGTCTTGGAGCCTCCCCTTGAGCTGGATTCATTTGAGCCAGTCACTGGACCTCCTTTCCATCAGTCTCTTCTCCATTTTTGTCCCTGCAGTTCTTTTAGACAGGAACAAAGGGCCCAAGTAAGGATGCCTCAATCCCACTTGGGAGGGAGAAGAAAAGCAATCACAGGGGCAGAGGAAGGGAGTGATCTGTGTGGGAGAGGGGACAGGGAGTGGTAGAGGGGAACGTGATCAGGTATTGGGGGCAGGAAAACAGGACTGAAGCCCTGAGGGCCATCAGAAGGAATGGAAACAGGTAACTTCGGGAGGTAGGAGGTAAGAGACCCTCTAGAATGTACCAGAGACCTGGGAGGTGAGAGACTCAGGACTCAAAGGAAGGGGCCTTAGATGAAATGCCCTACAGTGGGGAGAGGGAGCTTGTAGAGCCCATAAGCATAATCCTAAGAATATGATTAGAAGAAAGAAACATGTTTGAATGGAAGTGTGGCAAACAGTTAAGTATGGCTGCTAGCGACAGTGAAATTTGGAATGATTTTTAAATCTTTTTAATGTTTTTTGGATGTTATTTGATAATCATAAAAATTTTCAAAGTATAAAAATATCATGCTATACCATTGAGAATATCATACACCATGACCAAATGAGCTTTATTCCAGAGATACTAGGTTAGTTTAATATACTCAATTAAATAAATCTGTTATAGAAATAAACTTAAGGATAGGAGATGCAGAAAAGATTTGAAAAAGTTTAACATGCCTTCTTTGTAAAAGTAACTTTTATTTACCAGATATTATTGTCATCTCAAAGGCTTACTGCTAAATAAGCTTACCCTTTATAGCTCTTTCTGAACTCTGGATGGCTGGTCCAACTCAGCTGTTCTGGCCCAAACTTCTCTCCAAGATGGCTGATTCAAACTGGCTTCTCTTGGCTTCTGACTGAATTGCTGTGCTTGGCCTCGAACTAACTCTGGCAATTTGTTCTAATCTTCTGGCTCCATCTTATTCTCTGGCTTCAGCTGCCTCTGCATGAACTCATGAATGAATTCAGCTCCACTCACCTGAACTGACCTCTCTCCTTGAGCTGCTCTTAAATTGCCTCTTTCTTGTCTGTTTTCCTCAGAGCTGGGTGAACCTTATCTTTGACTCATTCTCTCAAATCTTTCTCTGATTCATCCCTTTGTCCCTCAATTGATGTCACTTTCAAATATGTCTGCTTCCTTTTGCAAACTACCTTTACACGTATTGTTAGGGATTAAAAATGTGTACTAAGGGTGTGTCTGCATTTCAGCCAGATCACACAGACCTAGAAGGTCTTTGGATGTGATCCCTTGCCAGAGCAGTAATGTTGCTGGACTAAAATTCCTCTACACTTCACGATAAAAGTCTTGAAGAGGTTAGCAATGGATGTATCATACCTCAAAATGGTAAAGGCCATATACAATAAACCTATAGACATAATATATAATATACATAATATATAATAATAAAAACTGAATACATTACCTCTAAAATTGGGAAAGAGTCAAGGATTTCTACTCTCATGGCTTTTATTCAATAGAGAACTCAAAGTCCTGTTTGATAAACAAGATAACAGAAAGTCATAAAGAGATAAAAACATAAAAGGAAGGAGCCAAAATGTTCCTAATTGCAGACCATCAGTCTATACTTAAAAGATTCCAGAGAAGGTACAAACTCAATAAAGTGCTCTCTTTAAAGTTGTGGGACAAAAATCAATAAAAAAAAAGCAGTACCCTTCGTGTAGACAACAAAGAACTCTCAGAGAAAAAAATTATAAAAAATATCTCATTTATAATAGCACAGAGAAATAAAGTACCCAGGAATAAACCTAATAAAGAAAGGGGGAAGCAAAACAACGACAACAAAAACCTCCCGCCAGCAACAGAAAAGGTACTAGATGATGGAAAGGTTTTCCATGTTCCTGGCTTGACAGAGCTAATACGGAGAAAATGACTGTGATCTACAGATTTAATGTGATTTCCATCTAAATTCCAGTGTCATATTTTACACAACTAGTAAAGATACTCTAAGAATTTGCATAGATCTACAGAATTCCATAAAGTAAATATCCAGTGTAATAAAATGGAAGAACACGGCTTGAGTTATTACAATACCTGATCTCAAATTATAGTATAAAGCTGTCGTAATAAAGACAGCCCTGTACCGCCATAAAAACAGGCAGGTTAGACCAATGGAACAGAACTGAGCATCTGGAAATAAATCAATAAGCTATGGCTGTCCAGTTTTCAACAAGGTATCTAAACCATGCATTAGGAAACAACAGTCTGTTCAAGAAATGGTGTTGGCCTGGCCTAACTGTGCTCCCCTAAAACCATAGCTGAAATCTAACTAAATCCCCAATACCAGCTGTGGGAAGACCCCTTGGGGATCAAGAGATTACCCAAACAATGTAGGCCGTTGCTGTTGTCCTTGGCTTTCTCCCAGAGGTTTGGTGTTCTATTGAAGACACCATATACACAAAACAAGACCAGGACCTAGGCTGGATCTGACTTGAAAGCCCCCCAGGCCCCCAAGGATTAGCTTTTATAGTACTCGAACTTGTTATGCAAATTTCCAAGGAAGAAAAGCAATCAGTGACTGCACCCAGCTGTAACACCTATGGACAGCAACAACTAGGATGGCAGGCAAGATCCTAAGGGTGCAGTTGTGATATCTTGCTGGCAACCAACAGCTCTTTCATTGGACTTAAGGCTAGCTTAACAGGAGGAAAATCATGTGTTTCTACCTCGTCAACTGTGTAGACCAGTGAAGTCAGGGACCTTTGATGAGGACTTAACCACTGCTGCATTACTAAGACATCGTCATTCCTAACAGTATTTTAATATTTACCTGGCAGTGGCCAAGCCTCTTCTGGGAAAGGAGCATAGGTGTAATGCAGATGATTCTCTTTATGGCAAGGTCTGAGGACTTGGGTCCTGACATGGCAAGGACCTGGGGAGATACCCGTGCAGAATCTCCTAACCTTTCCTGAGGGAATGCTTAGTTTCTTTTTGCCGTGCGTTCGCAGTTTTGGTTTTGCTATGGACAGTTTTTTACATTCACTTTGTCTGTGACAGACATTTCCCCAGAATCAGGCCGTGATTTACTCTTGTTTGTCTCTGAGATTGTGGGAATGGAACAGATCACTACTCCTCTGTTTGTTAATAATGATGATTCAGTGGAGTCAACGCAAGGGCCTGGCCTTTCACATCTGCCCATGTCCAGATGTTCTCTCCAGATGGGAACTTGGTTCTGACAATGGTCTGCCCAACAACCTGTTCTGAACACCAGCTAAGATGATTATCAAAAGAATAGGAAGGTCTTGCATGATCTTTGGTTCCAAGATCTGATAGGAACACTCAGAAGTGAGCTAAGCAAGGATGAGGAACTGACTCAGTTTACCAATTTGTTGAGAGCCCTGGCCATTTAGAGGAATTAGATCTCCTGATCAGGCTGTTGGAAGATGCTAGGTGCCCGTAATTAAATCAGAATTTCTGGGTAGTAGTCTATCACCTCTCTATACTGTAAACACAATTGCTGCCAACGATGGGTCACTTGGTTATGCACCAATGTGATGGGTTACATATAACTGCTTGCTGAGGCTGTTTCCTCTTACTTGATACAGCTCATGTGTTAGCCGGAAACTGTGGGGATTAACTGTGTTAAGAGTAGGAAGTTCTTAAAAGATAGATATTATACATGAGAAAATGAATGTAAACCCTTTTCATCTGTGAAAAAAAATAAAGGTGGCCTGCACTGTCTCAGAGCCAGAGTGTGTGAAGGGCCCTTCTTGGTCTAAGCCTTCTTTCTTGGACTCCACACACCCCCTTCAGGTCCCAAACCCACTGCAGCTGGGTTTATCCTTATCCCCACAGATGAGAGTGGCTCCCATCCCTGACCAATGAAACTTCTCTTTGCAATAGATAGATTGTTACTGAAAATCACAACCTTGTTCTAGAAGAAGTGATTGTGAGATACCCAGTCCCAGTTGATACTTCTACAGTGTAACTCCTACACATCGGGCTCGGGGAACACTGCAGAAGATTATAAGAACCAGCAGTCCATGAAATCGCTGTTGAGATGTGTTTCTTATCAGTGACAGGAAAGTTTCACCCACAGCCTCTCACCCATATGACTGCCTAAACAAAGCCTGAAGAAGTATATTCCAACAGACTTGTTAACAGGAAAGGAGGAAATCTCGAAGGGTTCATCCACACATGGCAAAGAACTACAGGCAACTAAAGAATTCTGAGACCGAGAGAAATAGTCTTTCCTCGGGACGAGCCCCTCATTGGTTATCTAACACCAAATGGTCAGTCCTGAATTCATACGCACATAAGCAACACTAAATGGCCAGGTTGTATTTATATATTTAGGTGTGTGTGTAACGGTGATGGTTAAAGAAAAAAAGCCACGATTTTACAAAGGAACAAGGCCCAGGGTATGTGGGGATGCTGGAAGGAGGAAAGAAAAACAGAAAATGATATATATTTTTTATTAAAAAGTACAAATGTATAAAAATTTTAATATTAAGAAATGGTACGACAAGATTGCATATTCACCTGTAGAAGAATGAAATTAAATCCATATCTTTTATCTTGTACAGAAAAATCAATTCAGTGTGGAGCAAAGACCGTAATTTAAAACTTGAAATGTTGAAACTGGTATAGGCAAGAACTTTCTGAACAGACCTTAGGTGGCACAGAAACCGGCCTCCAGAACCAACCCATAGACCTACACAGCAAAAGAAACTGTCTGCAGAGTGAACAGTGTACAGATTGGGAGAATAATCTTTTGTTTTTAAAAATTGGATATTTTACTTATTTACATTTTAAGTGTTTTCCTCTTTCCTGGTTTCCCCTCCAGAAACCCTCTACCCCATCCTCTCTCCCACTGCTTCTGTGAGGGTGCTCTCTCACCCTCCCACCCATTCCCGCCTCCCTGCCCTGGGATTCACCTACCCTGGGGCATCGAGCCTTCCCCAAACTAAGGGCCTCCTATTGATACCTGACAAGGCCATCCTCTGCTACATATGCAGCTGGAGCCATGGGACCCTCCATGTGTACTCTTTGGTTGGTGGGTTAGTCCCTGGGAGCTCTGGGGGTCTGGTTGGTTGATATTGTTGTTCTTCCTATGGAGTTGCAAACCCCTTCAGCTCCTTCAGTCCTTTCTCTAACTCCTCCTTTGGGGACTCTGTGCTCAGTTCAATGGTTGGCAGAACCTCTCAGGAGACAGCTATATCAGGCTCCTGTCATCATGCACTTCTTGGCCAGACCCAAAGTGTCTGGGTTTGGAGACTGTATATGAGATGGATCCCCAGGTGGGGTAGTCTGTGGATGGCCTTTCCTTGAGTCTCTGCTCTACACTTTGTCTCTGTATTTCCTCCCGTGAGTATTTTGCTCCTCTTTCTAAGAAGGACTGAAGAATCCACATTTTGGTCTTTCTTCTTCTTGAACTTCATGTGGTCTGTAAATTGTATCTTGGGTATTCTGAGCTTTTGGGCTAATATCCATTTATCAGTGAGTACATACTATGTGTGTTCTTTTGTGACTGGGTTACCTCACTCAGGATGATATTTTCTAGATCCATCCATTTGCCTGCAAATTTCATGAAGCCATTGTTTTTAATAGCTGAGTAGTATTCCATTGTGTAAATGAACCACATTTTCTGTATCCATTCCTCTGTTGAGGGACATCTGGGTTGTTTCCAGCTTCTGGTATTATAAATATGGCTGCTATGAACATAGTGGAGCATGTGTCCTTGTAATATGTTGGGGAATCTTTTGTGTATATGCCCAGGAGTGGTATAGCTGGGTCCTCAGGTAGTACTATGTCCAATTTTCTGAGGAACCACTGTTCTTCAGACAAAGGGCTAATATACAGAATTTACAAAAAGCTGCCAAAGTTAAACATCACATTTGCATAGTTTCTGTTAGCAAATGGGCTAATGGAATTGACAAACAGCCATGGACAAAACAAGTGCAGATTTCCTTTATGTATCTTGTTGTTGTTTGGTTGGTGTGAGGCAGGGTTTTTCCGGGGAGCTCCTGGAACTTGCTCTGTGTGTCCTATTGCTGAAGACACTATATACTTTAGGCAAAAGAGCAGGAGGACCTAGACTGCACTTAAAGGCATGTGTCGTCAGGTTTGGCTTCCAGAGAGTATCTTAGAAAGCGTTCAACATTATTAGTCATCAGGGAAACTTAAGTTAAAATGACTTTGAGACTTCATCTCTCCCAAGTCAAGTGGATATCACAGATGCTGATGAGAAGATGGTAAAAAGAGGTACACTCTAGGAGATATCAACATAGAGGTAGCTAAGAAAATTAAAGATAGACACACCATATGACCCAGTTATACCACCCCCAGCCATATGCCCAAAGAACTCCACACCCTAACAGGGAGACACTGCCACTGCCACTGCCATGCTTATTATTGCTCTATTATGAACATCAAGGAGATGGACCCAAACTAGGTGTTCATCCACTGATGAATAGCTAATGAAAGTGTGGTATTTTGGAATTTTGCTTGTTTATAAATAAAATGAAGTTATGAAATTTGCAGGAAAGTGGGTGAATCTGGGAAGCATGATATTAAATGAGATGACCCAAACTCAGACAAAACCACATGCTCCTCCCCCCAGGCTCTACCTTGTAAAGTGTGCTCATAAATGGATGTAAATGTGATCAAAGCATAAAAGCTAAAAGCAGCTGAGGGGTTGTGTCAGGAAGCATTTGTGAACCCCCCAAAAACACCAAGGAGCCGTTTCCAATGTAATAGCATTAGAGTCTCTTTATTACAAGCCTGGGCTTGGGCTCTCTTCAACCCAACCCTGACACAGCAGGACAGGAAGGGAAGGCAGAGCAGCCTCAAACCTTTAGCAGGACAAATTCTTACAGGAAAATAGGAGCAAGTGAGGGGGTGAGGGAGAGGGTGTCCAATCTAGCAAGCGTCTAATAGAATGATTCTAAGCTGACAGGTGGGTGTTCTGAAGCAAGACCGTATACAATCACAAATGGTCTGAAAGTACATCTGAGACAATCAGACTAATCTTTGATTAGCTGTTGCTAGGAAGGAGCTAAGGAGTAACTCTGGCCAAGGGTGGAGTCCTTCTTGGTAGGGGTGCAGCTTGGGTTCTGCTGCGGGTCAAGTTATTAGACTCCCCCCCCCCTTTTTTTTCTTTAAGATGAAGGCCTGTCTTAAGATGGAGTAGGTTTGGCCTCTCATTCCCCCTTTCTCTGGTAACTAGAAGGCCAATCATGGGACTTCCTGACGTTTCTAGGCTTTGTTTTGAGGGACTGATAGTATATCTAATTTCATGAAAGCAGTAACATGGCCATGTCTTTAAGACTCAGTTAACTCAGGCCTGGATGTATTGGTGACTGGAAAGGACTGGACCTTTATATGGCATCCGGGTTGTCATTGTCCAGTTCTTGTGGTGTCTCTGGGGCTTGGTTATGGACCCCATCATTGGGTGACAGGGCTCACTTGCGACTGAGTTTCCTCCAGCTGGTCAGGGTCGTCTTCAACTGTAAACAGCTCTGTGAGTCCATGTTGTAAGGCCATCGACCTCCAGGGCAATGGGAGGGGCCTTTCTCATGAGGCTCTTATGACCCTGCCTGAAGGGGACCTGTTCTACAGAGAATATGAAGTTTGCTGCAAACAGGTTTCTGAACCCAATGGACACCTTTGAGGTCATCTAGTAATTGGTGATCATTGAAAAGGGGTGGTATTCCAGTCATGATTTTAAAAGGGATGAGTCTCATCTTCTAAGGGGAGTTTTAAACCCCGGAAAGAGTGACGGGAAAGAGAGCTACTCAGTCATTGTCAGTTTCTTAGATCAGTTTAGTTAATGTCTCTTTTGTTTATTTTTCTCTTCCAGTCCTGAACTCTGGGGTCTATATGTACAATAAAGTTTCTAATCAATCTCTAGAATATTTGGCTAGTCTCTGACTTATCTGGGACACAAAAACTGGTCCATTGTCTGACCCTATCATCCGAGGACGTCTATACCTTGGCAGTATGTCCTTTAAGAGCTCCTTTGTCACCATGGATGGAGTTTTATGTTTAGTGGGGAAAGCCTCAGTCCAACCTGAAAAGGTCTCTATAAACACCAGGAAATATTTATATCTAAATTTTTCTGGTTTTACCTCTGTGACGTCTGTTTCCCAGTAGATTCTGGGCTTGTGCCTGAACCTATTACCAGGGTTCTTCTTGTTAGTCCCTGCATTCGTTAGCTGACAGGCTTTACAGTTTTTGACAATCTCAGTTACCTTTGAGTTGGCATCTTTAATGTTGATATCAATTTCTGTATTTTCCAGACACCCATGTAGGAAGAGTGGTGGATCTTCTAAAGTATGTGTGCTCTCATTTCTTTTGGCATAATGGGTTTGTAATCTGCAATCTTCTACCACCTGCTGTAATGTTGGGACGTAGGCCAATTGCTAGTCCATATTATGTCATCTTTTGAATATTTAGGGTCTCATGGAAGTCGGGGGCAAGAGAGGTCTGATTTCTAGGGCAGTGTGACAGGTTGCTTGATCTGTCTTACTGTTGTCCTCTGAAACTGGGTCTTTTTTTTTTTTTTTTTTGGTGTTTCAAGTAGTGAGTGATGGCTGGCTTTTTAGGTCCTCATAGAACCCTTAGTAAGGAGAGGATTTTAAAAAATATATATATTCTTCTCTTCTGTTGTCAGATGTCCATTATCCCTATTAGTAGCCCCACAGATGTGAGTGGTAGTAAAAGCTATCAGCAGCTCTGTTTTTCTTTTTTCCTCTAACGCCTCGGTTAGAGCCATTAGGTCAGCTTTTTGGGCTGACATTCTTGTCAGGAGTGGCTCTGCCCATATGCTATTGGTGTTTGAGAACACCACTGTCCCAGCATACCTCTGTCCATCCTGAATGAGGCTGTCTGAAGATCTATCTGGTCTGGTCTCATGGATGTGGGTCAAAATGTCCAAACAGCCATGTAGTGGACCGTCGATGTCTGGGTCAGGCAGCAGGGTAGCTGCACTTAGGGCATCCGGGTCCTGAAAGGTTATCCTAGGGAGATTTAAGAGGAGAGACTGGTAATGAGTCATTTTGGCATTGGCTTTGGCCCAGTGACAGTTTGTCAGCATCCTTAACCAGAAGGCCATCGATGTGATGATGTTTAAATGGGGGGCGGGGGAGCTTCTGGCAGCTGGGTCTAATTTCTTTGACAGGTAGGCCGTTGGCTGGCGCCAGGGCCCAGATCTCTCATCCATGAGGAGATGGAAGAACTTAGTCACTTTTGGCAACTCCATAGCTGGATCCAGGGAGGTCACCTGTGGTCGGCAGAGGAGAGCTTTTTCAGCAGAGGCTCAATAGTTTAAGCTTTCAGGGCCTCTAAGAGGCCCTGGGTCTTTTTTAGACATTTTTGTTTGGTTTCTGTTGTCACCAGGAGGTCATTTATAAACTGTAAGTTTTATTAACCCTAAGGAAGCTGGTGGGTTTTTCTCTATTTTCAGAGTTATCCTGGCCATCTTTATCCTGGGCATCTTTTAAGGCCATTGTTTGAATAGGCTTCCTCCCAACTCCTGCCAGGAGCATTTTCTGGACCAGGGGCCCTCCTTTTTTTTTTTTTTTTTAAATAATAAGTACATTGTTTTTTTTTCTAAGTGGAGGCAAGTTCGGTCCTTAGGGGCCCCTCTTACCTTTTTTTGTAGAAGTCTTTTGTTTTAGACGTGTCTTTACAGATAGGCCATTGGCCTGGCACCAGGGCTTGAGTAAGTATACTGGTTTCTAGAAGCCATTTGTTTCAGACATCTCTTACAGTCTTCTGGTTAGGCCATCCATGGCTGCTAACAGGATCTTTGTCAGATCGTGAGTCTGTTCCTTTTGCTCTTCTACCTGTCTTTTTTTCCTATTTTTCTGTCTTTATTGAGCACTTTTTTGTCATTATCTTTTAGATTCTTTTTTCTCAGTCTTTGAATGCTTTGAATATCTGATACCTAGTGTTGTCTAGTTAATAAAGGCTAGAGCTATTGTTGTTTTTGATTGTCTTTGGCCAAATTAGTGGTTGTCTTACAGCCTCTTTGAGACCTGCCAACAGAGCCTGGTGGATATAAGTCTTTCTTTATCTTTAGTGTGTTGAAGTTCCAATCTGGGTGGGTTAAGGAAAGCCAGTATCACTAGCTGCTTGGTGAGTTCCCTGTGGGGCCAGGAACCAGTTCTCTCGTTTTAAAGGTCACTAGTGGCAAAGAGCCAATAGTGATGAGGTTGGTTTCCTTGATCACCAATCGGCCTAGCTGCATGCAAGGGCAGGGCAACAGACTCAGGCTTGGAAGTCCGATCTTATCTATATTTTAATCTTTGGGCAGAGGGTGTGGGAGGTGGGCAAAGTTTGGCAGAATTTAATCTGAAGCCCTCCTGGGTTGTCATCTTAACACAGTATACTGCCTTGTTTATTCTAGCTCTGGGTAGGCGACTGCACTGAGTGTCCTAAGGCACGTGGAAGGGAGTGGTTGTTGCTTCTCAGCTTGCTGAGCGGTGGCAGGATGGTGTCAATGGAGACCCTCTCCTCACCACTCAGAGACTACATCTGTTCAGACATGGAGGAAGGGTAGCCATTCACTGAGCAAAATAAATGCCCAGGAGTCTGTTCTAAGCTCTGGTGAGGGAGACATCTGCCCACTGGGGACCTCTCCTGCCCAGTCTGTGTGCACACGGAGCCCTGCACACAGTGGGAATTAATTTCTCCACTCAGAATAGAAAGTCGCTGGGAAGTAGCCTATGAGAATCAGAGTTTCGCTGAAGGACTAAGGTGTTCTTAGGTAACCCTCCATTGAAAACGCGGCATTATGCAAAATATCGGATGTAACGTATAGAATAGTCCTGGAATTGGAAATGGCCTCCCACTGACTAGGATTCAGAAGGCGTTTGTACCCTGAGGGCTTTTCTCACAAATAGGAGATTCAGTTTTGATGACTTCCCAGAGAGTGGAAGACAGAAATGAAGTGAGAAGGAAGGCAAATGTACAGGAAGTACAAAATGCTTTAAAAGAAGATATAGTTACCAAGAGGTTAAAAGAAAAAGCCTCAAACCAACACAAGCCCTACAGACGTAGTTGTAATAAAGTGAACATGGAGGATTTTTACCAGACATCATTTTGTTTCTCTTTTGGGCAGCTGGAGGGAGAGGGCCTAGGGGAAGGCTGTGTTTACATGCGCCAAGTTTTCCTTTTCCTGAATGGGAAGTGAGTGAGCATTGTCCACTGCAGATAAACTCGGACTGTTTTAGGCAGAACTATGACAATGCGTGTCAGTGGGGCGCTATTAGGGACGTCTTCTGGAGGTTATTAGCTAGGTGTCAAGGGAGCTAGAACAAGTGACTGCTGGATTCTTTAAGGTTTGCAGAACTTTTAAAACTGTATATGTGTTTATTTGGTGAGGATTAAAGCAAGTCATGGTAGTGTACATTTGTAATCCCAGCACTCAGGAGCCGAGGCACCCAGTTAATGTGAGTTCAAAACTACCCTGGACTACATAGCAAGACTCTGTTCCCAAAGCAAAGCAAAGCAAAGGAATCCCCCAATATAAAAACACACCACACGGGCAGGAAAGATGGGTTAGCAGTTAAGAACACTTACTGCTCTTGCAGAGGACCCAGGTTCGGGTTCCAGAAGCCATGTGATGACTCACGATTACCCTTAACTCCAGTTCCAGGAGATCCAATGCCTTCTTCTGACCTCCATGGGCACCGGGTCAATGTAGGCAAAATAGCCATAGATATAAGATTGGAACATTAAAAAACAAAACAAAAAAACAACCAAAAATAGACAATTTAGGAGAAAGCAGTATTTTAATTAAGGAAAAGGAGAAAAGTTAAGTCAATATCCTTAGTGTTTTGTGCCAAAATCAAGAGAGGAGAAAGGCGTTTGAAAGATTATCAAGAAACATCACTGGAAATCTGGCTGCGCACAGGTGTAGACCTTGGATGCTGCTTACTCAAAGGGACTCACTCTGTACCCTCTGTGACTATTTCTTTCTGGTTTTGTCTTATATTTGCTTCACTTTTTAGACCATCCTCTGCTTTGACAGTGAGGTAGTAATGACTTGCATTTCCAGAGCAGTAATGAACTTTTGCTATGTGCTGGGACAAAATAAGTAAAGATGCCAAATCTATAGAACTGTGTGAATTTCAGAGTCTATTTGCTCATGTGACTTAGGGTCTGTAGGTTCTGAAAAATTATTTTCTTAATGATGTATACTTATGTTAATTTTTCTTTTTAACTGTCTCATCATCCATTAAGCTATCTCCCAATGAATTAGGTATGGGTATACGGTCCCAAATAGTGTAGAAAACCAAGACTTACAATTGTAGTGTTTAGCCAAAGTTTTATTTACTGAATCTATTCAAGGTAAACCTAAAGTAGCATGGTACAGTTGGTCAGCATCCCAACAAATCTCTGTTCCAGCACTTTCCAGCATGGCAAGAGTCAAGCAATGTGTTTCTTCAAACCTCAGCTCCACTAATGTAATGTGACAATATGAAAGAATTAGATACGTAAGCTTCCTGATGCGTTGGTGTGTGTCCTCATTGCTAAAGTGTGCATGGCACATGCTAGTTTAACTATTATTAATACTACTGTCACCACTCCTAAAACAGTGTGTTTTTTGTTTTTTCTTTTGTAGACATGGTCATCATGGTTTCCTGCTGTGCTATTTCTTGGTCAACTGTTGACTATCAAATAGCTTTAAGAAAGTCGTTGCCTGATAAAAATCTCCTCAGAGGACTCTGGCCCAAGCTCACGTATCTCTTTTACAAGTTGTTTACCTTGTTATCCTGGATGCTGAGTGTCGTGCTTCTGCTGTTTGTGGATGTGAGGGTCGCTTTGCTTCTGCTATTATTTCTTTGGATCGTAGGCTTCATATGGGCATTCATTAACCACACTCAGTTTTGCAATTCTGTAAGTATGGAGTTCTTATATAGGATTGTGGTTGGATTCATTCTTGTGTTTACATTTTTTAATATCAAGGGACAGAACACCAAATGTCCAATGTCTTGCTATTATACTGTAAGGGTGCTAGGCACCCTGGGAATCTTGACTGTGTTCTGGATTTACCCTCTTTCTATCTTTAATTCTGACTATTTTATCCCTATCAGCACCACCGTAGTTCTTGCTCTTTTCCTTGGGATTATTTTTCTTAGTATTTATTATGGAACTTTTCACCCAAATAGAAATGCAGAAATCCAACATGATGAAACGGATGCAAAAACACCTCAGAGAGATTGTAGAATAAGATATTTTCTAATGGACTAAGTTGTGAATTTATGAGAAATGTTTTATCTTTTTGTTTGATCGCCTAGTAAAGAAAATGTCTGTTATACGTACGTGCTGTTACTTAGTTTACCACCTCTGACTTGAAATGAGTTATGACAAATGGTGAATGAGACTGTTAAATATTAAATTAAAATATTAAGATTTCTTGTGTTGCTGAGGATTAGGCCTTGTGCATGCTACATACATATTCTGCCACTGAGTTGCACCCCTAGCCATGTCACTGGTTTCAAAAGTCTTGAGTATTGAGATAGTTGCTCTCTGTCTGATAGAGCTGCCGTCCTCAAGTGAATAAACAATGTGCTTGCCATGAGGCCCACAGTGAGCTTCTCTGCAGCTTTGCCCTCATCATTCCTAGGACCACTGCACCTACTGTGTACAACTGCAAGAGGAGGGGAAGACTAGAGCATCTTGTTTCCCCCCTCTACTCTCTTCTTTTAGCACAGAGCTCTGAGTTGGAACCAGGGTGATAAAGGGATGGAGGAAAATGAAAGCAAATTCTTAGGGTGGACCTACTGTGCTCTCTCCATAAACTCCCCAAGTGAGAAACACAAAGCAGAATCCGAGAAGACTGAAAATTCATTGTTTACTGATGGCCACAGGCACATTTTAATGAGTATATAGTAAATATACCTAACAGTAGATGTCATTTTGTCGTACATGACGCAGTGTACTTGCGTCATGTTCACCCTGCTTCCCTTCTTGCTCCTCTCCCAGTGCTGCTGACCCATCCTCCCCAGCTTTCATATCTTAGTTTTTGATTTTTACAACTCAATGAGTTTCAATTCGATTGTTTATGGGAGCATTGGCAACTTATGTCTCCCCCATCTCATCAACCATTGACCGACTGTAAGTACATTGTAGGGGGTGGGCCTCTCCACTCTCTCTCCTCCCTCCATGACAGTGCTGATGGGCTCAATTTCAAGAATATAACAGCATGTAACTCCTGAAAGCCAACATTCCAGATCACCCCCACTACCCCGCCCCTACCTGCAGCTCTTACATTCTTTCTGACCATCTTTCAGGCTGGTCCCTGAGCCTTGGAGAGGTGACACCAATGTCCATTACAGCTGGGCTTTCAACAGTCATTCATTCTCAGTACTTGGCCAGTTATCTGTCTCTGCAGTCACCAGTGAGCACTGCACAAAGAAGCTTCTCTGAGGAAAGCTGATTGCAGCATCAAGCTATCAACATGGGTGTTTAGAAGGCGATCGATGGGCACATCACATCCAATTAGCAAAATAGCAGTTGTAGCTTCCTCGGGGCAGACGTTGTGCCCCAGCCACAGGCTTGTAACTGGGCTTCCAAAACCAGCTATGTAATCTCTCTTGTGAAACAGGGATCAAATCTTCTTGATATAAATTGTTATATTTGATAAGTAGTTTTAGTTCAGAGTTTTTCTATTAATTTACTTAGTTACTTTATATCCCAGTCCCTTCTCCTCCCAGTTCTCCTTCACAAGCCTCTCCCCTTCCCCGTTCTTCTCCTCTGAGAAGGAGGATGCCCCTGGGTACCAACCCACCCTGGTATATTAGCTCACTGCAAGACTAGGCACATCTCTCCCACTAAGGCCAGACAAGGCAGCCCAGTTAGGGAAACACAATCCCTAGTCAGGCAGCACAGTCAGGAACAGCCCCTTCTCCAGTTGTTGAGGGACCTGCATGAAGACTAAGCTGCACATCTGCCTATATATGTGCAGGGGCGGGGTGAGGTCTAGGTTTAGCCCATGTGTGCTCTTTGGTTCGTGGTTCAATCTTTGGGAGCTCCCATGGGTCCAGGTTAGTTAACTCTGTTGGTCTTCCTGTGGAGTCCCCTTCAGGTCCCTCAATCCTTTTTCTACTCTTCCACTAGACTCCCCAAGCTCTGTCTAATGTTTGGCTGTGGGTCTCTGCATCTGTTTTGGTCAGCAGCTGGGTGGAGCCTCTCAGAGAACAGTTATGCTAGGCTCCTATCTGCAAGCATAAGAGTATCATTAATAGTGTCAGGGATTGGTTCTTGCCCATGGGATGGGTTTCAAGTTGGGCCAGTCAGTGGCTCCATCTTTGTCCCTGCACTTCTTGGAGGCAGGACAAATGTTTGGGTTGCTGTCCTTATTCCTCCACTGGGAGTCCTGCCTGACAACAGGGAGTGGCCACTTCAGGCTCCACATCCCCCACTGCTAGGAGTCTCAGCTAGAGTCACCCCCACAGATGCCCTGGAACCTCCTCTGTCCCTGGTATCTAGAGATGTCCCTCCACTCCCATTTTCTGTTCACTCTCTAGGCCATCTTTCCCCAGTTTTCCCTACACCGATCCCCCCATTCCCCTCCCTGTCCTCTCTCCCACGGTTCCCTGCCTCCATCCACCTCAGAAGACTGTTTTTTTTTTCCCGTTCTGAGTGAGATTCAAGCATCCTCCCTTGGGCCCTCCTTGCTATTTAGCTTCTTTGTGTCTGGATTGTAGCCTGGTTATCCTGTACTTCAGGGCTAATATCCACTTATGTGAGTGCACACATGCATGTCCTCTTGGTCTGGGTTATCTCCCTCAGGGTGGTATTTCCTAGCTCCTGCTAATTTTACGATGTCCTTGTTTTAAAGACTGAGTAGTAGTATCCCATCATTTTAGTGAGAAGCACATTTTGGTTCTAGGGGGAATCAGGAGGATTCCTCATGAGCATCACTAAGCTGCTTGGACTCAGTTCTCCACTCTTTTCCTTAAAGCTTTGTTGCCCTGATAATTAAAGCTGAAGTCTATGATTGTCCGGATAGCCTTCTGGACTTGGCACAAAATGGAGGGTTTCCTTCACTAGCATGGCTTCTCCTTCTCTGACCTGAACCCCCACATGCCTCTTCCTGCAGAATGTTATAAATCCTTAGTTAGATTACAGATGCAGCTTCTCTCTCCCAATAAGGACTTGTTCATCTAGCACCTGAGAGTCCTGGAATGCCAATAAGGCATCTTGGTACCTCAAGCCTTTAGCCGATGGCATCTGTCCACACAGGATATTTCTGTCTCCCCACACTGGTCCTGGTGTGTCGTCATTACTGTACATAATTAAAGGGCTTCCAAATCTCTGCTCCGTGTGATCTCCTGGACCAACATCGACTGATGATCCTGGGGGCAGGGAGAGTCATGAGGCTTAATGAATGAATCCTTAAAAATGCATTTTCTGTACCAATGGAAAACTGGACACATCATACCTAGTCTTATAATAACAAAAAGAACCTGTTGAATAACTCTTGAGAAGAGCAAGCTTAAAAGATTAAGCATCACAAGAATCGAAGCTGTTTGAAAACATTAACTGACTCTGCTGGGCATGTGGCTAGGCGCTGTTGACCCCGAGCAGACGTGAATAGTCTGGTGTCTGCAAAGGTCGAATGCTGAAGCACTGACAAAAGCCCACAGGCCGTCTTTTAGAATGTTTATGAAAATATTGGCAATTTTCATTTCCTAGTAATTGAGATAAATAATAACAGAGGTGGCTACATTAATATAATTATACAGACTTTGCAAAGTGCAGTAAAATACTCCTTGTGCTTTTAAAAGTAAATAGCACTGGGTAAGAACTCTCCACTCTTTAACCCCCCCCCCGTGTGTGTGTGTGTGTGTGTGTGTGTGTGTGTGTGTGTACACAGATGTGCTGGAGCCACAGTACAACTTTGAGTGTCCGACCTTGCCTTTCACCTTCTTCATTGCTCTGTGTGCCAAGATGGCTGGCACACAGTGTAGTTTCTTCCTTATATTGATCTCAGCTTGTGCTTCTTTAAGTCTCTACACTTGAATGTACATTTTTGGTTTTCACCAAGCTAGGAAGCATCTGGCTATTGTTCACGGCCCTTTCTGCTCCTGAACTAACGCTGTTCACGGCCACACTAGCCTTATCTGTAATGTCCTACCCATCTGTCTCCCCACAGCTGGTCCCAGTGTGTGCTCATTAATCTCTGCTCTATTGCCCTCATGGACCAACATCTGAAGTTTATTTTTCCCAATTTATTTTTTGTTCCTCAGAATTGTCTACAATTTATTAATTTATTTTTCTTCCTTAAATTTTCTGGTGTTTGTTCCACTAAGCAAAAATTTATATATACATTATTATGTTCTAGAATTTTCATGATTTATGGATGCCAAGTTTTCATATAAATTTATTCACCATAAGCTTACTTTTTCTTTGTACCATTGGTTGTGATTATAATAACTCATTTATATTTTTTTATTCTGATATTCAGGTCATTCTGGGAATGGTCTTTATTAGTTGTATCTTCTCTTGTGAATAGGACAAATTTTTATGTTTCTTTGTATATATCCACTAATTTTTAATTGTGTCTTGGCTTTATGAATAATCTTTTACAGAGTCTCTTTTTTATTTTGAAAATTTTAATTATATTTATTCGTTTCATGCATGCATGGAGGCAGGACATGTACCTGGGATCAGAGGATAACTTAGGTTATCAGAGGTGGGTGCTCTCCTTCCATCAGGGGGTCCTGGGGATTGAACTTAGGCAGTCAGGCTTGGTGGCAAGTGTCTTTACCTGCTGAACCATTGTGGCTGTCCCAAATATCAAGCTCTCTTGATTCTGTGTGTTCCTCACAATAGTTTATTTTCCTTTTGACAGGCATCTTACTTGAACTTTGAACATGAAGTAATGTTTATCTTTAGGTGGGTTGATTGCAGCATGCACCCACGTGACCCCAGCACAGTTAGTGCAATGGAGCCATTGCCCCTTTCTGGGGGCGTTCTCATCTCCAGGATCACCTCTCCCTTTTGAGTAGCTCCAGTCACAGCACATTTTGCCACTTAGGCCTTAAAGCCACCAAGACTGTAGATTTTCTAGAAGCTTATGTTTTTAAAGATTTCTATTTGTGCTTTTAATTCTTAGTTGTGTGTGAGGTGTGTTTTGTAAGTGCGTGTTGTATTTGTGTGTGTGTGCACTTGTTAGAGCACGTGTCTGCATATTTGTGTGGAGGACAGAGGTCTCTTCGGGGCATCTTTCCTGGGCCACATTCCAGGGACTATCATTGAGCTTGAGCTCATTAGGTTTGACCAGTCCGAGTGGCCAATGAGCATCGAATCTGCCTGTTTCTGCCCCGCCCCCAGTCTCATTGGCAACTGTGTGTCCTCATCCCCACCTTTTCCATGGGCTCCAGGAGTTCACACTTCACCCCCAATGCCTCAGCAGCAGGCACTTTTCCAGATGACCCGTCACCCCAGCTCTATCTGGGGTCTCTATGCTGTTTCTGGTTTTAAAAGTCAACGTCTTCTTGTTGTTGGTTTTGCTTACCATTCAAGTGCTTTGAGGTATTTCCCGAACAGTTCATAGTGGTTATTTGTGAGAGTTGTACAGTAGTCATAATTGCATTTTATTCATTTTAGCATTTTCTGTAATATTTGCTAATCTTATTATAATATTACCTTAATTAAATATCTCAAACTGTTCTTAGTTAATCACTAATTCTCTTATGTCCACATACTTAACCCTCATAAAGCCTTGGCCACTGAAAATGTTAGGTTGCTGGCAGCTGCTAGCAGATCAAGGGCATTTAGGATACAGTTCTCCTTCGGAGTCAGCAGCTTGGAAAGCCAGGAACCAAGACTGCAGAACTCAGACCACTAGTCAAAAGGATGGGATCTGAGTTGGACCCCTGGGCCTGGATCAAACTCCACAAAAGCTCATCAGAGTTCCATCTGTCTTTCAGTAACGAGCAAAGACATACTACACTCCTCTATCTCTAAAGAATCAATCCTAGAAACAACAAGAAATCATGTAGACTTACCTAAAAATGCCACAATGTTGTCTCTTCCCGTTGACCCCTCACTCCTAGGAAGTGTTGTCCTTGCACTGGTCCTGTCGCCCGGGCCAACTATTATCCCGGAGGCCGCCTGGCTTTACTCTGTAGTAAACGCTTCCGTCTTCTGTGCGCTGTTCTGTGTGTTCTGAACTCTTTTCCTGGAGATCACTGAAAAGCTGAGAGGGCTGGGCGAGGTCCTGGTGTTTCCTAGTGTAGAGGCAATCCTGTTGGGAATCTCAGCTTTCTCACCTCAAGTCCAGTTACTTCCCATGGGGCCACACAGTCTTTATCTGGTGAGTAGTTAACTGTGAGAAGCCTAGAACTGACACTGTTCTATGTGCTCTAAAATTATTAAATTGTTTATTTGACCAAATATAATTTAATAATTTCTGCCCAAATGATCTTGAGCCTTGGCATAAGATAGAGCTGAACAATACAATTAGCCATATACTAAATAAGTGGTTAGATCCTAGCTACATGTTTGCCTAGTTTGCCCACTCTAAAGATGAATTTTTAACATCTAATAAATTTATTTTTATCTGTTTATCGTTTCCTGTGTCATTCAGTTATGGCTTGTAGCCCTTAAAAATATTTTAAGATTTTGAAAGTACTAGGTTTTAAGCCCTTTCTTGGTAACTCTGTATGTATAAAAGGCTTGTTGAAATTTAGAGAAGTAGAGGCGAAAGAGACGGCTCATGCAGTTGGAAATGCCTGCCACTAAGCCTGATGTCAAGTTTCTTCTCTGGGACCTACGCGGTGGAAAGAGAGAACCAAAGCCCGAATGTCATTCTCATGCCTTCATGCATGTCTCCCCCCCCCCCCACACGCACGCACACGCACACGCACACATGCAATTGAAAAATAAAAAACAGAGAAAGGGAACAATGAACGATGATCTTACTAAAGGACATCCACATATGTCTAAATCTTTCACGTTGACCGTAAATATGGATGCATTCCTCTCAGAAAGCTTCAGCTGGTATCAGAATTACCTGGACAGCCACTAAAATAGACTGGTAAGTGTCACCACCAGAGACCAATGTGACGCTTGAGCTTTGGTGTCTGAAGTCTCCAGGGGCTAGAGAACCACCCCTCTAAGTTCTGAAGAACTTACAGCTGTTAAGCAGTACCTTCAAAGTAACCACTAGAGGGCGACAGAATCACAGAGAAATTGGAAACACTGTTTTATCTCCGGACTTCCATGAGCCGTGAGACTGTTAAAATTACACTGGACCACCAACCAAAGAGTACACATGGAGGGGCCCATGGTGCTGGCCACATATGTGGCAGGGGAGGGTCTTGTTGGCCATCAGGGGGAGGAGAGGCCCTTGGGTCTGAGGGTGTTAGATCCCCAGTATAGGGGAATGCCAGGGAGGGAAGATGAAAGTGGGTGGGTGGGTGGGTGGCGGAATACCTCCATAGAGGCAGGGGAGGGGGAGGGGATAGGGAATTTCCAAAGGGGAGACCTGGAAAGATGGAAACATTTGAAATGTAAATAAAGTATCAAAAGAAAAAAAAACAAAAAAACAAAAAACAACAACAACAAAAAAACCCCAACCAAACAAAACCCCCCAAAACCTACACTTTGATCTCTTACATTATTGCTCACTCCCAATGAAGTGTAGAGCAGAGTTTGTGTTTGTGACTGTGGGATTCAGTGGTAATAGCGCATTATCAGTCTGGTCAATGCCTACTAAATGCCTAAAATAAAGTCAAACATGGACTTTACTGGATAACACTTGTACACATACTTATTTAGCAGGCTTTAAGGGTCAACAGAAACTATTTGCTGTTTCTAAGGATACTCCATTCTGATATTAGGTCTATTTTATTAAAAGGGAGACTGCATATGTATTGTGTGGTATGTATTGTTTTAAGATACGTGCCTTTTATTTTGTGAAAATAAAGCTGAAACATGTTTTTTTAAATATATATACATACATATATAGAGAGAGCCTAAGCATAAAGAGGTTAAACATCACAGACTATAGTGAGCCCACAAACCCTTTACAGCACGTAGGTAGCAGAAAGGGTGAGAGACCCCCGAAAGACGTCTGCCAGGATGTCAAATGTTCATTTTGTCTGGTCTGGCTATTCTAAGCTATCTTACTGATGCTGTTACTCTTTTAAAATTCTCTTTTGGTGGATAACATTAAACTCTTGTGCTGGGTTATATTGACACTCAGCTTGAAAGGATCTAGTGTCTGAGGGACATATATGTGGGAGAAACCACCCAGGGACAAATGTCTGGGCATCTATGCAGGAGCTTTTCTGTATACATTGATTGGGGAGGGAAGACCCACTCTGCTTGCCGAACAGAATTAAAAGGATGAAACGAACTGACTATCAGTACTCACTGATCTCTGCTTCCTGACTGTGGGTGCGAGTGAGCACCGCCTCCTGCTCTGCCTCCCAGCCTTCCGTGTCAGGACGGACTATGTTCTTGCTTCCCCTTTGTCATGAGATTTGTTGCAGCAACGAAACAAGTAACCAATACCACACCCTCTTAACTAGTCACTTGCCCAGCAGTGACTCTCAACTGCATTGTAGAACCCAGTGTGTTTATTGGCATACACTGGTTTATACAGCAGTGAGTTTCATTGTGGTAATTTATGCACGTACGTACTGTGTCAACCGTATGTCTCCCCTTACCCTGACTGGTCCCCCTTCCATGCCTGTAAACCTTCTTCTCGTCACCCAGCCCCCCCACTATCATGTCTCCCCAGCCCGCTTTTTATAAACACTATTATCTTTATTCCATAATGAGCAATATGTTGAGAAAACAGAGTACATGTATGCCAGTTCTTGCAAATACCGTGACACTTACTATTGTGTGACTATCATTAGCTGTGCTAATTAGGTGGGAATGTTGTCAGGGCTGTACACAGGCATAATACAGTAACCCTTGAGATATGAAGGATTCAGAAGACAGTGGTAACAGTCTGTAAACGATGGGAATCCTTCACTTAGAATGGCCTGTGTACTGACGTCTCATGCCACCTGCTGCTCCTCATGCCATGACATCATAACCAGTTTAAGTTTTCCCCTCTTGCTCCAGCTTTTACTACTTGTTCACATAGCTCCCAAACTTTATCTGGGTTCTCCTGTATGACCATAGGCCCAAATTCACGATTCTCTCTCTCTCTCTCTCTCTCTCTCTCTCTCTCTCTCTCTCTCTTTTGGGAATGGGAGTCCTCAGCTCGCTCTTTGCTACTTGATGCGTAACTTCCTAGTTTACCCCTCTGCCATGATACCTGTCTCAACGTGCTGCTAGCATGCTGTTGATTGCTGCCCTGCTTAGACACCATCCATTGCTGGTTCTTGCACGGTAAGCTGCCAGGGCAGGGCAAGTTTACAAACAAAGAGACAAAGACAGCTAATTGAAGGCTTCCCAAGTTGTTGGTCAGCCCAGCTTTTGGAGCAGTTAGAGGCAACTGCAAAACCACATGGAACAAGGATCAGAGTGGCTCTGGAATCAAACTGATGAAACTGCAGAGAGATTCCTTCATACAGGCCTCGTTTAAGACCCAGGGGCAGAGTTGGGCAGCAGTGTGGTTGTATGTTATGTCTTTCTGTAAAATAGCCCAGCCTAAGGTATTTTACTACAAGGTCTAGTAGAGGCTGACTCTCCATGCTGTTCACGTCTGTCAAACCGTCTGGAAACCAGGGGTTTGAGGACCATTGTTTAAAGGTGGCTGTTGTGAGGATACACTTAGCTGAGGGCACACTGGAAAGCGTTCGTGTAATGTTTAGACATGTCTGTACGGCATTAAGTCCATGAAGCCTTTCATTGAAGGACAAGCCACTGGCTGCTGTCCTACACCCATGGAGCCAGCAGACCTGACTGTCAGGAAACAGCAGCAGAGGTAGTGTCATGGCAGGAAAATGTCCTCAGCCTCCAAACTGCCCTGCCCTGCCCTGCCCTGCCCTGCCCTGTCTTTTCCCTCCCTCCTTCCCTCCCTCCCTCCCTCCTTCCCTCCCTCCCTCCCTCCCTCCCTCCTTCCCTTCCTTCCTGATCCAGTCCAGTTTTATTAGGATTGCTTACAGATGCAGGGCTAAGGATTAGTATATAGGAGTATGGTCCCCTCAATGTCTACACCACTGAAGACAATGTTGCTCTTCGCCCCCATCAACCACAACTGCATATAAATGCTCAGGGAGAGGAGAGGCCCCCTGAGGCCCTTCCCAATACGATAGAATGTTGGCAGGCCCACTCTTGTGCAGCTAACCACAGCTACTGTGATTTTGAGGGTGCACCAGCTTTGTCATGCCTGGAAGTCAGCTTCAACACCAATTTCCATCCTTCCTCTGGCTCTTAGCTCTTTTGCTCCTTCTTCTGCCATGTTCCCTAAACCCTGGAGGGGATAGTATAGGGATCCCATTTATGACTGAGCATTCAATAGTCATGATCACCACTTTGTCCAGGTTGACCACTGCCAGAAGCTTCTTTGAGAAGAGCTCTATCAGTCTCTGGTCTATTAATATTAACAGATATGGTCACTGAGCCTCCTGCTCACTATAGCTTGACTTCTGTATGTCATGTAATCAGGGCCTATGGTGTCTCCAGCAATAGGGTCCTAACAACTAGGTATGGCAGAAATGCAAATGAAGCTGCAGTAGCCTGTACTGCCTGAGAGCCCAGGACCATCCTCACCAACGACTTGTAGGGAGGCAGCTCACCCATGACACTGAGATTTTTATTTAATAGCCAAGGCCTCTGGAAATACTTTATCTCCCCATGCAGGGCACCTCCATTCCAACTCTTTTTAAAAAATAATTTTTATTAGCTTACCAAGTATCAGACTATTGGAGAACTTTTATATAAGTCCAAAACCCACGTTCGACTCTGGGAGTCAGAGTACTCATTGTAGTAGCAACACGGGATAATCGTTATCACTGTCTGAGACGCTGCTGAGACGCTGCACCCATCAACAGATACTTTGAGAATTCTTAATAGTTCTCCACATTTTCAGTTTTTGAGATTTTCCCTTCAGTATACAGTGTTTTTGAGCATGGTTTTGATGCCATGTTATATACTTATAAAACTTACATATGAAATAATAGTCATATGAAAATTGGAAATAAAATGAGTTTAATACTTTTGCATAAACATATTAGTTTTCAGTGGGATGCTGCCTATTTTTCCTGATGTGGAAAATGTAAAGGTATTTATTTATATTGTGAGAAACATTCTCTTTATGTAGACCAGGCTGACCTTCAATTCAGAGAGACAAGACTACTCTTGCCTTCCAAATGCTGAGATTAAAAACATATGCCACTATGCCTGGACTACTAATAAAGAAAGCAGTTCATAACAAATGAGCTAATGAAGAAAGCTTACATGCCAAGTTAGTTAGCATTTGAAGGAGTCAAGAATGTTCGTGGTGTGTGTATGCATACAGCAATTTAAGATGCCTAGTAAATTTCTTTCAATCTATAGTGATACAGTTATTTTTATTACATTTTTCCTGGACCAACCATAGGTTTCTGGTGTTATGGTCTCTCTAAGATTATTCACTGGGAAATGCTCACCTAGAAAAATCCACTTTATATTTTGTTTTGTGTCTGGTGTGTGCTTGTAAACTCAAGGGTAGCCCTCTTGAGTATGGGATTATAATTCTTCATCCTTCAGATAACTCTGCATAGTGTGCACAGGGTTGTCTATTAGTAGTAGAGACTGTTACTGTTCTTGAATCCCTAGAAAAGTGAATATGGGCTCAGTTGGTATAGTACTTGCTTGGCATGTTTAACACCCAACCCTATACAAATGGGTGTGGCAAAATCTGTGACCCGGGACTCTAAAGTGGATAAACCAGGATAAGAAGTCCAAGATTAACCATGAATACCTGGTGAATTTGAAGCAAGTCTAGACAACATGAAGCTCGCAAAAACCAAACCAAACCACAACAACAAAAACGTAATGTGGTTTTGGGTTGCTGTAGTAAAACACTGACCAAAAACAACTTGGATGAAGAAAGGGTTTACTTACCTTGCAATATAGTGTCCTTCACTGAGGAAAGCCAAGGCAGGCACTCAAAGCAGGAGGTTCAAGCGGAGACCACAGAGGAATACTGCTTACTGGCTTTCTTCCCCTGGCTTGTGCTTAGCCAGCATTCTCGTGCAACAAAGATCATTTGCTCAGGGATGACATCACCCACAGTAGGAGGGGCTTTCCTACATCAAAGAAGAGTCCAGAGAGAGCCCCACAGATACTTCCACAGGCTAGTCTGATGGAGGCAATTCCTCAGTTGAGATCCCCTCTTCTAGGTTTATGTCAGGTTGACAGAGGCAATGAATTAGTGTATCCATGTCTTCCTGAGGGCTGACTATAGTATTCAAAACAGTGTTTGAATGTCTTAATTAATGTGGGTTGCTTAACTAATAGGCTACTACTCCAGAGAATGATTTGTGTTTTCTTGGTGGCTGGTAGATTAAAAACTAGTTTTTAAAGAATTGTAGGTGACATAATATTTTGACATTCTTCAAGAATATGAAAATGGCTGTTGAGATCTGTTCTTTTCTGAAATTAGCTTTATCGGTAGGTAAGCCATGCACCGTACAGCTCAGAAATTAGCTTTATCAGTCAGTAGGTAAGCGTGCAGCACATAGCTCACCTACTTAGAGTCCCTTGCCTTGACCTTTTCCTGAACTTCAGACATCTCTGCATTGTCTGAGAGCAATTTGCCATCTCAGAAAGAAACCCTTAGCACTAACTATCATGTCTGAGATGGTTAATTTTACATGCTAGCGATAGCCTAGGCCATCAGGGACATGTGGTCAAACATTATTATTGTTTTTATGAATATTTTTGGATGACATTAACAATTAATGAACTTAAAACATATTATCTCCTTTCTTTTATTGTGGACGGGCTGCATCTAATCAACTGGGGGTGGGGGGTTAGGTGGCTAGAATATTGATCTCTGTTAGACAAGAAAATATCCTTGCACTCTTGCTCTCCTCAGTGATGGACTGTGATTTCTAAGTGGAAGCCAAACAAACTTTCCCAAGTTGCTTTTGGTCAAGATGTTTTTCACACCAATGAAAAGTAAGCCAGGACAGCTGCTATTACACTATTCATACATGTGCTTGACAACTTGTGGGGCCATGAAAGGCAGCCTGGTTTCTGGTTGAGCTAAGATTTAAAACCCGGCAACCCAAGCAGGCTCCCCAGCAGGGGATGACCGTACAAGAGACAGTAGGTGTTTTGCCATGCTCCTGGACCCCAGGCTCCTGACATGAGGCCTCAGCTTTCCATAGGTCTGGGAATATCAGTCATGTAAGGGCAATGCCCCAAGCTCCTCCACAGGTAGAGGTGTGGTCACATAGCCTCAAGACATCTCCATTTTAATGAGGCACCTAGAGGCGTAGCCAATAAACTCCCTTTCCCCTTCCCAGCCACTCCTCCCTGCAGAAGGTATTTCAATCTCGGGTCCTCCCTGAGGTTGTGGGGTACAGTTTCACTCATCACCACTCTTCACCATGACAATAAATGCCCTAAAACCATGGACTGTCTCTCTTCTTTGGAATCTGCTGTGGGGAACGATGGAACAGGCCCTCATCTAAAGAATGGCGTCTAGTCTCCTGCAGAAGGCCTCTCAGTGCTCCCAGCCATGGCCTCTACCAAACCAACCCAGCTAGCCAACGACAAGCTAAAGACTCAGTCCCTGGCGGGACCCAGCCAGGCTCTTCCCCATCTTTCCCCTTGGCCTGGGGATAGATCCAACCCGCAGGCCCCTGCTCTGTTCTCAGATCTTCCAAGGTAACCAGCAGGCTCCTGGGATACCAAAGAGCCTGAGAGCCAGATGGAGCTGGCTCTGTGTATTCCCCTGGACTGAAGGCTGCTCTCCCCAACCCCCAGGCGGTGTTCCACAGCTTCTCACAGCCTGACACCCACCCGGTGGTGCAGTGGGGTGAATTCTGGTCAAACTTCCTTCATCCTGCCTCTCCCAGAGGCCAGAGCCCTGGGGCAGATGCGGGACACTCACCACATTAACTCAACAACAACTGTCAATGGGCTTGGTACCATGAAGATTTCTGCCTGGCAGTGGTGGCGCAGGCCTTTAGTCCCAGCACTTGGGAGGCAGAGACAGATGGATTTCTGAGTTTGAGGACAGCCTGGTCTACAGAGTAAGTTCCAGGACAGCCAGGGCTATACAGAGAAACCCTGTCTCGAAAAACAAACAAACAAACAAAAAAAAATTTCCATAGCATATACCATTACACTCTCTTGTTTGTGAGAATTCAGGGCCATTCAGGCACCTATTTAATCAGATTTCTTTTAACTTGAGTCCATCCAGATTATGTATAATCAAAGATACCCTGGAAGACTGTTCTGGTTTGAATATGTTTGGTCCTTAGGAAGTGGCACTATTAAGCATGACCTTTTTGAAATAGGTGTGACCTTGTGCCACTGTGAGGGTGGGCTTTTAGAGCCTCCTCCTGGCTGCCTGTGGAAGACAGAGTCTTCTAGCTCTCTTTGGAACTCTCAGCACCATGCCTGCCTGGATGCTGCCATGCTTCCTGCCATGATGATAATGGACTAAACATTTAAAACTGTAAGCCAGTTCCAAATAATTCTGTCTTTTATAAGAGCTGTCTTGGTCATGGTGTCTCTTCACAGCAATGGAAACCCAAACTAAGACAGAGATCCAGTTCACTGTTTAGATATTCTAAATATCGTTCTAGAATGCAATTTCTGGCAATTTTTGATTCCCTCTCACAATTAACAACTGTTTTAAGGCATTTTTTTAAAAAGGTTCAAGATTAGGGTATCTTGGGCTCACTTTTTAAGTAGACAGATCTGCATCTGGACTGATCAAGCAGGTGTCCCTCACATGTACAGCTTGGCTACCCCTCTGTAGCTCATCTGTAGGACTGACTGGTGATAATAATACAAGAGCTCAAGTGCCAACTTACAAACCTAAGATATTTCTGCATTGGCCTATGCCAGTTGTGGTTGTTTGGGCTGAGTTGTACTGAGATCTATTAGCAACCTGCTGCAGTCAGGCTTCTGCTGCCTCACTAAACAACGATATACAAACAAGAGACTCAGAACCCTTTACAACTTTACTATATGGGAAAGATAAACTTTCTAATTTCAAAGCAGAGTTTACTCACAAATTTTAAAGAAGTCATATTTATTATCCTCTTAATAAATGCATCCATTGCCTTCATAGGAAGCAAAATGAACTCAGTGAAGGAATTATGACAGGAAAAGCTCTCCAATAGAGTCTTGCTGAATAATTCTGGCAGCACCAAGGGAATCTTCAGACTGCATTTTATTTGTGCTGATTACTCAGGTGTGGTTGTTTTCGCTAAGATAAGACAATCAAATATCTAGGACCCCCTCACTTATTTATAGTAAGACAATCAAATACCATAGACCCCTCACTTAGCTCTAATAAGACAATCAAATATCGTGGACCCCTCACGTAGTTCTAATAAGACAATCAAATATCGCGGACCCCTCATGTAGCTCTAATAAGACAATCAAATACCGCGGACCCCTCACGTAGCTCTAATAAGACAGTCAAATATCGCGGACCCCTCACGTAGCTCTAATATGCAAATGCATCTTTTCATTAAGCGCCTTACCCTTCCCTTTGCGTGACTGACTGTACTAAGACTTCAGGAAAACTTTCAAAAGCCTTTTGTTTTGTTTTATTTTGGTTTAGACACTGAATCTCATGTAGCTCAGGCTTGCCTTGGACTTGCTATGTAGCAGAGGATAACTTTGAACTCTGGATTCTCCTGTTTATGCTTACCGAGTGCTGGCTTATGGGCATGTGCCAAACGTCTGTAGAGTAAAGCATCCTTGCAGTTTTGTGTTGAAAATGCATTTTCTGTTTTGCAGGAATTGTCTTATCAACCTTCCTACATCTGCTATTGAAGAATATATGCTTTTGTCAAAGGAATTTTCAGATAGCTCGGGTTTATATACTATCCAGCTGCATGTACCTTAGGCATTGTAAAGAGTAACTTCTTCAGGAACTAGAAGATTTTAAAAAGAAAAGAAAGGGGTGTGGAGTGACAGGAATTTAAAAGGCGAACAACAGGGAAAGGGAAGGAAAAAGGAATGATTCTAGAAAAACAGTTCAGTCGTGGGTGTATGCAGACGCATCATTTCCCACGTGAGAAATGTCTGACTATTGTGTGCTGCACCTTGGCATTTGAATCTAACAACAAATGGAAAACGAACGCTTTTCTTCCCCTTTGAAGTGGTGGCGATGATACCTCACAGAAATATTTCCAGTAAGTTAAATAAAAGCTAATAAGCCATTTCTTCCTGTTTTGACTACTGCCATTGTGTAGGAAAGGGACAGTATTCCCTGGGCTTGTTTTAATTGCTCCATTGGTATACACCATAACATTGCGTGGCATTGGTAAGCTCACCTGATGCACCACAAAGATCTCTGATTTATGAAGCCATGATTGGGTTTCCAATAGACATTTGTCAAAGTAATGTATTAGTTCAAACCAAAGCCTTCTTTATTTATTCATATAAAAGAGCACTTAACTTTCAACAAAGAATTGCCTATCATCAAAAACACTCTATAAAGGAATCACACTTATGAGGCCGTGTTTCTAGCAGTGTGAGCACTCAAAGGCTGCAGTCCATTTTAACTCTTTACAGGACTTAACGGTCTACTTGGCGTGTTTCACCATATCCTACTGTACTTTTATCTTGAAATAATAAGTATTTAATATGATCATCAAGTTATTTGTGACTGAATGAATCCAATGGCTTTTAAGATACTCACTCAGCCATTGAGTGCTGGCTCCAGTCTATAGCTATTTCAAGTCTTTTATGACAACAGATGTTCACCATTCTTCTGTTTACTTTAAGGACAAACAGAACATATCTTGACGTGTGGCTACTTTGTAGGGTGGTAAGGCCACTGATAAGGTAATCATTGATCTTTGAGTTAAACATCCAGCTGCTTTAAAGTTTTGCTTAATAATTGGCTAATCTCCGTTTCTCATGTAGCAGATGAGATATTCCACATGTTCAGCTATAAACCCTGGAGTCTTAGCGTCAGTCCCCTGCAGAGGCACAAAGTATTTTATGAGATATTATTTAATGATCAGTAGTTACTAGCATCTTTTGTTCTGGAAGTAATATGTGATTTGCCATTTTAACCATTTTAAGTATGGAATTCAATCGCATTAGTTACACTAAATATCAGTCCACTACTGCCATTGTTATTTCCTAGGTGTTTTGAGTTGCTGTGAACAAAGCTATGCAAACAACAGCCTCTTACCCCCTCTCTAACAGACCCTGGCAACCACTCCGTGACTTCTCACCTTTTTCATTTAACTACTCTGGGTGCCTTGTGTAAGTGCAATCATAGAACTGTCTTTTTATTTCTGACTCATTTCACTTGCCATGCTTTTAAGGCTTCTGTCTGTGGAGAACACTGCTATGACTGTTGGTGCACGGGCCCCACTCTGGGTTCTTTTAGAGCTGAATTGTTGGGTCGTGTGGTAGTTTTGTGTCCAGCGTTGTCCTCTGTGTTCATCCTTATGGAATAATCTCAGTAGCCCCTTAAAAGATTTATCGGTCATTTTCTCTGTTGTGTGTTTGAGCCTTCCAAAATCTCTCTCTCCCTCTCCACAAACACTTGTGTTTTCTATTTTTATTTTGTTTGTTGGTTTGTTTTGAGTCAGAGTCTTTCTATGTAGTCCTGAAACTCACCATGTAGACTAGCCTGGCTTCCATCTCACAGAGATACACCCTTCTCTGTCTCCCAAGTTCTGGAATAAACTTAAAACTGTGCAACACTATGCCTGGCTTCAAAATTTATAGCTTTTTTATAGTATTACTACATGGTAAGGTTAAGTATAGTCATTCACATTCCGAAATATTTAAAGAAAACTAGCTGTGCTCCAGGCATTGCGGTAGCCCCACTGATGCTATGAAGAGAAGTGGGGAAGCTGTCGGGCTTAAGTGATCTTTATAGCTCCCAAGACTCAAGAAGTGAAAAAGAGATTTTACTATACAGTGATTCTGGCCCTTTACATGATCTAAATAGAAATGAATTTCAACCTAGATCTTTGAGAAAGAGGATATAGGAAGGGGAATTATGGTCTCTAAGGCACTTTGAAAGATTGCTCTTGTCCTGGAGAAAGTTCAAAACATGTAGTGGTAGAGAAGGCTCTCTGCTCTTCCAGAAGCATGGTGAAGAAGTTTGAAAGGTCCTGAGATCATGGCCTTGCCTGCTTATCACACGTGTTATGAACCCTTCCAGGGTCTGTGGGTGAGAACATGAACCACTGAATTAGAATTCATCCACAGAACCCAAAGGTATGGTGTGAGTTTGTCTTCTGTTGCTTTCACCATTTCTAGGAATTTGAGGATAGGATCTGAACCTCTGAGGTGCTGGAGATATTTTTCTGTGTAGTATGGATTCCGTTCCCAGCATATTTATATATGTATGCACATAAACACACACACACACACACGCACACACACACAGACACACACACAGATACACACAGACACACACACACAGACACACACACGTGCACACACAGACACACACACAGACACACACACACAGACACAGACACACACACACAGATACACACAGACACACACACACAGACACACACACGCGCACACACAGACACACACACAGACACACACACACAGACACAGACACACACACATAGACACACACACAGACACACACACAAACACAGACACACACACAGACACACACACAGACACACATAAATACACCAACAGACACACATACAGAGAGACATAGTCCTATACTGATATACACACAGAGACACATAAATACACAGGCATATACATATATAGACATACACACGCAGATACACACAGAGGCCCCATGCATGTTTAATCTGAAATAAAATTTGAGAATTCATAGCTGTTGCTCTGTCCTTGTGAGTTCTCATTAGTGTTATTCTCCTATTTATAGCACATAATATTCATAATAATAATGCAACATTCAATATATATTTGTTTAAAAATGTCCTTAGGTATAATTAGTATGTACAATGACTCTATTTGATGCAGATTTAAAACAGACTCTTGTAAAAAAAAATACATACATTTAATTAATTTGAACTTTGTGTCCTAAAAAAATTGAAGATTTTAAAGGAGATCTGTAAGCTATTTCTGAAAATTTGCTTTCCCCCACTCATCTTCCAGTATATGTAGTCAGTGATTTGTTTCTGTTCACTGTTTGTAGGCATGCAAACAGTTCTTCTTCACGTCAATGTTCAAGTGCCTTGGGAAGAGGGTTTAATACCCTGGCCTTGTGCTGGTCTTTGGATACACACTGGTTGATAATTGGTAAGTTAGGGTTCGCAGGCTGCTTCTGTAGGCAATAAGTTGGCATTGGTTTGTAGACTTATAAGTGATATGCTTCCTGATGTAATCTTAGGTGCAGGGTTTTCAAGAGCTGTGGATACAGCTGTCTTTATGGGAACTCTCCATTATGCTATGTCCATCTCAAGTTGCCGCAGTCTACTGCAGACAGCTCTGAGCCTACCCCTCCTCCCATGACCTTTCCCATGAGCTCTAACTAACCCTTTCCAAGAAGACCCCATGTCAACTGCGGCCACATCCCCTCATTTGTTCCTTGGAAATAAGTAGAAAACCTTGAGCTTACTCCACCAATTGAGAGCTTGGAAATGATGTTAGGCCTTTGTTCTCCTTGGCTATACTTCCCCCTCACCATTTATTCTTCAGGGCAGCAGGACTTTTGTCTTCTATAGCTGTTTGATTCTGAGAACCAGAGGACAATGGAAACTCCTCAACACTAAAACTGCCTTCCTTCTTCTTTAGGACTTTAGTTCAGAGAGGGTAGGGCAGGTCAGAAATCCTCTTCCTTTTGTTGTTCCCCTTTCTCTGTCTTCCTCCCTACCCTCAAACTGTATCAGTCAAGAAAGAAGTAGACTTTCATAATTTTTGTGGTTTTAAAAATTTTCTATGAATATGGGTGTTTTTCCTGCATGTATGTCTTTGTACCACTTATGTGCCTGGTAAGCAAGGGTTGTAAGCCACCATGTAGGTACTGAGAATTGAACCTCTATCCTCTGGAAGAGAAGCCGGTATTCATATGCACTGAGACATCTTTCCAGACAATTTTTTGCTTGGTGTTGTCTGTGTAAAAAAATATATGAATATATTTGCCTCTTCATTCAAAATGCTCTTACAAAGCTTAATTTTTAGGACTATTTTTAATTCTGGTTGCCTTCAACATGGTGTTCTGTGGTTCAAATGACTATTGTGAGTGCAAAACACCCTTATCTCTTTATCTCACTCCTGGAGGAAGATGGATACTTTAGGCTCCAAAGTTTAGTGTATTTATGAGGACTTTAAAGAGGAAAGTTCAGTACACTTAAAAACATATTATACTCATCACCCGTGGACCAAGTACACACAGATGACATTAAATGAACATAGAACTGGTTAGAGATTACACTGTGAAGTCAGAATGGCTCTATTCCAGGTCGGCTTTATCTGAACTGGAACTGGAGACTATGTACCTTGTGGCTCTGGGTCTTAGGAGGTCTCATCAACTTTAGTCTACATTTGTGATATATCAGACTGATGTTCTTTGACATATAAGGAAGTGAGGGCTGAAACACTCCTTTAACTCCAGACATTAGTAGTGTCTTGAAGACAGGGAATCCATTCCTTCATTATAAATCCTTCTTTCTGGAGATTTGGGGAAAACAGACGGTCCAATCCTGCTATAGCATGAATCTTTTAGGATATAGTTAAAAAGAAAATTATATATACCAAGAAGGTCTTTTCATGAATATATTTTGAAAAACTAAAGTTGATTTATTTTAAAACCCAAGAATTATTTTCTATGTAGAATTTAGATAAAAGGCTGGGCAGTGGTGGCACACACCTTTAATCCCAGCACTCGGGAGGCAGAGACAGGCAGATTTCAGAGTTCGAGGCCAGCCTGGTCTACAGAGTGAGTTCCAGGACAGCCAGGGCTACACAGAGAAACCCTGTCTCGGAAACCCCACCCCCCCAAAAAAAATTAGATAAAAGGAATAAAACATTCTCTGCCATGTCTGATGTACTATCAAACACTTTTATAGATAAAGTTTTTTTTTTAGCTGACCACACCACAAGGATTACTTCTAGTTGAAATTAGAGACCATGCTTTGCTCTAGAGTCCACCATGACCACTGGGACACTGGATGCTCATAGATACGGCTTCTGTGGAGATGCTTGTAATCTCAGGACAGATTTCTGAGGGAGACCATGAAGAGAAATACATGTCTCTTCAGTGGTCCTACTTTGGGGACAATACTCCCTGACAAAGGACTCTCAAGATTTTAGTTCCAATTTGTGTTGACCCTGCCTTGGTTCTGCAAAGTCTAATGTAGTAATAGGGAAATTTAGTTAAAAACAGACTTCATGTTTCTAAAAGTTCAACCCAGTTTTTAAAGAGTGTGAAATGCCTCTGTTATTAAGGCCTTTGTTAGATAACATGCCTGGGATTCTGTAACACTGACAGGAGTTTACAATAAATGCTGTAAAGGCTTTATTTTGATATACAGCTGGAGTCTTGATTATCATTTGGTTGGCCATACCCACATATGCAGATAGTGCATATCCATAATGAAATAACATGGTAGCTATCATTTCATTCCCACTTCTACATTCAAATGTTTTAACAAAATAAAAAAACATCTTGTGAGTAAATCAGCAAAATCAGTCCTTTGGTTTTTAGTTCATGAGATGGAAGTCTTTGGGTTTTGGACATTAAAATTTTCAGTCTTTTCAAAGATTTTCAGTGGCAAGGATAAAAGATTGTCAGCTTCAACTGGATAATCTTGAGAATTGTATTAAATGCTATATTCATTGGCTGAGTGAGAAATTAATTGACAATGGAAATATTAAGTGAAAAGCTGTTTTGTGCATGTAATGACAATGTATATTTATGATAAACCTACTGTATAGGTTATAAATAAAACAAGTTATGTTTCCTCTAGTAATATTTTCAACACAAACAACTTTAGTGATTTTTTTTTTTTTGCAAAAGTGAATTTTTATTTTTAATCTTTAGCTTGATTTAAACATTGCTTTTAGTATGATGACAACACCAGCTGTTTAGAAAGGGCTCTGGAGATATGTTCATAGCAGCACATACCTACGGCTCTTCTTTGGTTCTGGAAGCTCCAAGGCAGCCAACATTGCTTCATCAAACACATTCTTTAGGCCTTTCTGTGTGAGGGCAGAGCACTCTAGTATGTAAGAGCCTTCAGATCCTGCGTTAGCTTTTCAGCAGCCTCTGGAGTAATGCGCTTCTGTTTGTTCTTGGCAAGTTTCTCAATAGTAGAGGGATCATCTCTGAGACCCATTTGGGTCCCAACAAGCAAGAAAGGAGTCTTTGGACACTGGTGAGTTATCTCAGGGACCCACTTTTCTTTCACATTTTCAAATGAGGTTGGAGAGACCACTGAGATACATACTGAAAAACCATCTGTCTGTGGATAACTTAGCGGCCTTAGTTTGTCTCTTGCTTTACAGTATTAAAAGTCCAAGAGTATATGGCTCTCCATCAATCATAACTGTGACTGCATAGTTGTCAAAAATAGTTGCTACATGTTCCAGTGGGAATTTGTTTGTTGTGTTGGATATCAAGGGACATGTTTTACCAATAGTATCATCCCTACCAGCAACATACTTAATTGTCTGCATTGTGGAAATAGTTTTGTATCCACTTAGGATTTCAAATTAGATGTTGAACTCAGCTTCTCTGCTTTTGTGATCTTAAAAGATCTGGGGAATTTCTCCATATCAGCAAACAAGAAACTCATTCTACACTGGACACAACTGGTCACAGACTCTTCAATTCAGTTTTGGAAATATCCTGAAGGTTGAGCTCACCATCCACAACACTGCCACCCACTTCAGATGAATTGGAAAGTGTAGGCCTGTGACCCACTGAAAGTTAGAGGTCTCTTGATACCTGCCTTAGGTTTGACCTATTTGTTAGAGTGAGTGGTTTACTAAGCTAATAACACTATTTTTACAATTACTGACTTATTATAAAGGATATTTAAGAATAAGCAGCTAGATGAACAGGTTTATTGGTCATGGTAGGGAAGTATCTCATATAGGAGTTTCTGTTCCCAAGGACTTGGTGTGGGCCACCTTCTCAGGATATGAGTTTATTGCTTGCTTTCCTTAAATCCTCCAGGTGTTCAGCTACTTAGAAAGTCTTCAAACATGTTCATTTGGGTTTTTATGTAGTTGGATTAAAAAAGAATGACCTCATGCTAATAAGTCAACTCATTAAGGCCACCCAGACTCTTCTGCATTATTCTATTGGATATTTGAACCTGTTTCTAGTTGTGGTATGGTTCAGACTTTAGCACACATCTTTAATCCCTCTTGCTGGCTGGAATATTGACACACACCTAGTACTCACCTCTAAACCCAAACAAAGAAGGTAAAAGTAGTTTTAAGAAGGATGCACCATGTTTGAAAGTGATGTCTAATTTGGTGATAGAAGAGGTGACAGACAAATCAGAAAAATATTTGACAGAATAGGATATGCCCAGCTCTCATGAGAAGAGAGAGGAGAGGGAAGCTATTAAGGGAGAGACAAACAGTACAGGAGGAAGAGAGTACAGTCCAGGAGTACAGTAGAGTTTGTGGAGAGCAGTAGAGTAGAGTTGAGAGGGAGAAGGAGGCAGGTTTTACTGGGAGAGTTTTATAGAGACAGATTGAAGAGAGAACAAGCTAGACACAGGTAAAGACAGAGTGAGCGAGAGAAAGAGCCAGAAGATTAGGAAAGATTGTTAGAATTAGTTTGAGGCCAAGTGGAGCAATTCAAAGGCCAAGAGAAGCTAGATTGAATCAGTTATCTGGGAGAGGAGTTTGAGCCAGAATAGCTGAGTCAAATCTGTCCACTAGAGATCAGAAAGAATAAGAAAGGGTGAGTTTATTCAGCATCAAGTCTCAGAGGCTGGAAGCATACAAGGCCCAGATAAGATTGAATGGAAGCTTCCAGAACTAGGCCTAGGTTAGCAGACAGAGATCGTAAGCCTCAGAGACTATTACGACAAGAGAATAAAGTTTACTTTTATAGCATTCCTTCCTTGTGGGTATGCAGCAGCACTCCTGAAGTCAAGTTATCTAACAACCAGACAAGAAAAGGTAGGTCAGAAAGTTCCTTCCTTCCTTCCTTCCTTCGTTTTCTTAATTCACGCATCTGTGTATGAGTGCATGTGTGTGTGTGTGTGCATGTGCATGCATGTATGCACAGGTATGTATGTGTGTGTGCTTGTGTGTGTAGGAACATGTATCACACTGCACATGTGGAGCTCAGAGTACAAGTTTAGAGTGTCCTTTCATTTGTAAGTCAAAGTGCTTCTTATTGTTGTGCCTCTGTGATGCACATGCACATGTGAGATTCTAGCCAGGTCTCCTGTTTCCTCTCCCCATTTCATTGTAGGAGTGCTGGCTACAATGAAAGCCAACGTGTCTGGAGTTTTACATTCTGGTGTGTGTGTGTGTGTGTGTGTGTGTGTGTG
>JADRCH010000109.1:3774908-3810325 GCA_019843965.1 Rhynchomys soricoides | reverse complement strand
CAAGCACAAGCACAAGCACAAGCACAAGCACAAGCACAAGCACAAGCACAAGCACAAATATTTAGCAGCTTGATACCATGTTCATTTAGCAAAACACCCTAGGGCTAGGATATCCCTAGCTGAGGGCTGTTGACCAGTTTACTGTACAAGACATTTTTCCCCAGTGGAGTGGGCCCAAATTCTAATCAGAGAGTGATTTATCACCCTCATAACATTTATGTCACTAGTACAAAAGTGAGTGTATCTTGCCTCACAGCTTGGCATTGTAGGATTCAAAGTTCATAGCTAAATCAGAACACGGGTGACTCTTCGTCCCAGTAGCTTCCATAGCTACATAAAACTACTTCTCTACTTCATTGATTCTTGTATATTTTATATTTTCATTTCATTAATTTCTTCCCTGACCTTAATTGTTTCTTTGCATCTACTTATTCTGGGTCCATCTTGTTCTTGTTTTTCTAAGCCCCTAAAATACAGTTATTTATCTGAGATGCTCTGATTTTTTAAAATTAATTAATTTCTTTTATTTATTCACTTTACATCCTGCTCACCGCCCTAATTTTTTATTTTAATGTAGGAACATACAAGTATAAACTTCCTTCTTAACTGCTGTCATTTTATTCCATAGTTTTACTATGTTGTGTTGTCATTTTTGTGAACTTCTAGAAATCTTTATTTTTTGTGATTTCTCTGATAACTCATTAATTGTTCAATAGTGTTGTTCAATATCCATGATTTTGCATTTGTTCTTTATTTCCTTTTGTTGATTTCTAGTTTCACTTCTTTGAAATCACATAGAATGCAAGATCTTATTTTCATTCTTTGTATTCTATTATCTATTTTAAAGAAGGCTCCATGAGCTCCTGAGAAGAATGTGTACTCTAAGAAGTGTTTGAGCAGAACAGTCTGTTGCTGTCTGTCAGGCCCACTTGATCTACCGTTTTCTTTAAGAGAGTCATTTCTCTAATTCTGTCAAGATGACCATCTACTTTTGAGAGTGGAGCGTTAAAGCCGCCCACTACCACTGCGTTTCAGTTAATCAGTGTTTTTAATCTAGCAGTATTTGCCTTATGAAATTGGGTACGCCTGTGTTTGATGCTTACATGTTTAAAGTTATGATGTTGCCTTGAGGGATTACTTCCTTAATCCTTATGAAGTACCCTTCTGACCACTTTGGTTGAAGTGTATATTAGCACACATTAACACAGGGACAGCTGCTTGTTTCCTAGTTCTAGTCGCTTCCCAAGCCTTTTTCCACTACTTAAACCCAAAGTTTAACCTTTGATGGTAAAGATACATTTCTTGAGACCACAAATAAATGGGTCCTATTAAAAAATTCAGCATGTGTGTGCATATGTGTGCATGCATTTGTGTGTGAGTGAAGGTGTATGCATACACAGCACGTGTGTGTAGGTCAATGGACAACCTCATGAATCAGTTCTTGCTTTCTGCCTTGTTTGAGACAGGGCCTCGCTCTTGTTACACCAGGCTAGCTGACCTGTGAGCTCCTCCTACCTTCCTGTGGGAGTGCTGGGGTTACAGTCAGACACTGTCATGTTTGGCACTGTATGGGTTCTGGAGATACTGACTTTGCTCTCGTGCTGGTGTAATAAGAGTTTTACACACCAAACCATCTCCTTTGCCTGAATCCTGTTTTAAAACCCAATCTGCTAGTCTGTGTATTTTGGTTAAAGGATGGAGAACACTGGTGTTCTAGGCTATTAATGAAAGGCATTCATCAGTTCCTGACATTTTCTCCATCTCTTGATTCGTCATTTACTTAACTACTGTTCTGCTGTGCTATATTCTTTTCTTTAGTCTCATGAACTTTTTAAAAAAAGTCTTTCTTATGAGTTATTCTAGCATCTTGTAGATACTGGCTTAGTGGTCGTAAATTCTTTTAATCTTTTCCATCATGGACAACTTCTCTTTCTCTTCCAGTTATGACAGGTATTTGTCTGTGTCCAGCAGTCTAGAAGGGTGGTTCTGGTGTTTTAGAACTTGAAATGCTCTTCTTCCTTTGTCACATCCCTGATTCGATGGGACGGTCTTCATGAGGAACTTACCATTGTCCTTTCGTAGTTCTGAGTCCTGCTTTGTTCTGTGTACTTCATGTTCTGACTATATACGATATAATACCTCAATAGACATCTCTTCTTAGATTTGGGGAAATTACTGGTATATTTTTATTGAAAATATTTTCTATATTTTTAGGATAAACTTCCCATGTGCCCATAATTAATATATTTGGCCTTTTCGCTGTCCCATGGATCATGAATGCTATGCTTATACTTCTTATAAATGTATATATAGTTTTTTCTATTTTGGTTTTTCGAGACGGGGTTTCTCTGTGTAGCCTTGGCTGTTCTGGAACTTGCTGTGTAGAACAGGCTGTCCTCAAACTCAGAGATGCACCTGTCTCTGCCACTAAGTGCTGGGACTAAAGGTGTGTGCCACCACACTTGGCTTAAATGTATTTTTGTCATGTGCTGAAGTTCCAGTTCTCCTGCCCTGTTCTGCTGTCCTGATATTCTGCCTCCTCCATTCTATTGATGAGGCTTTCAGTGGGGCTTTTAATTTTCATTTCCAACATTTTAACCTCCTTTTGATTTCCCTTACCTAATCCTTCTTGTATTCTGCCTCAGCTTTCTCATTGCATTCCGCGACTGGGTTGGGTTTGCTTGGGCTTCCTTGTGCCTCCTTTGGTTGCTTTGGATTCTTGTTTGGAATTTCGTCTGCCTCATTCTTATTAGAGGAATTTACTGTGGGGTCAGTGATTTCTGGAGAAGTCATGTTGCCTGTACATTTGCCTTTGGACTGTGGGGAGAAGACTGTGCGTTTAGCTGTGGGGAGAGGTACTTATTTAAATGCCTGCATTTGTTGTTCATGTGATGTTCCAGAACAGCTGTGTTTAATAGGATTGAGGTGTCGTTTTTATTACTAAACTTGTGTTCAGAGTGCCAGGCTCAGTCTTCTGTAGTCCCTGAAATGCAGAATTCAGTCTTAAAAAACAATTCCTACCCCAGGGTAGACCTACAGTGAGCACGCAGTGCAGTCAGGCCAACTATCAAGAAGCCATTCCAGTCCTTCAGCGCTTGTCATTTCAGGAAGTAAGGGAGCTGGGGTACGGCATGCACTGACATGCTGGTCGCTGTGAGGAGTGGGAAGGAAGGGTGACTAACGTGCAGTTTGTAGAGAAGGAGGAGGGGAGACAAAGTCAGTCGGGGGTACACATGAGGGGAGCGTGGGAGCGTGGGAGCGTGGGAGCGTGGGAGCGTGGGAGCGTGGGAGCGTGGGAGCGTGGGAGGTAGCTGTGGTTAAAGATGGAATGACAGAGAGAGGGAAGGAAATGCCCCACTAATCACAGAGAGCTTTAGGATTTAGGGAGCTGACACCCTGAGTCATTGCAAACCAGGCTAGCAGACAGTCTTTGGAATGTGTAGACTTTGGGTGTTGCTAACCTGACTACTTGATGCTTCTTATTTGTTAGTTACTTACAATAGAGTGATTTTTGTTTAAAACATAAAAGAAAAATAAAGTTACACCTTCTAACTTTTTATCTCTTCCCCATATGAATGTCTCTCAGATATTGTAACCAGAAACATTATATATTTTGTTCACTTATGATTTTTGTTTTTTTCCTCTAATAAAGCATAACCTCTGTGAAAGAAAAAAAAAAAGAAAAACACAAAGGGGAGGTAAGAATAGAGAAGAAAAAGAAGAAAAGATGAAGCAGCAGATACATAGAAAGAAGAAAAGAGCATATGATTAGCCTGTGAGGTTAACATTGGTCGTAATAAAGGGGAAATAAACAGGAAGGCCTGAGAGCTGGTAGGGATAGAGTCTGAATGGGGTCTTCCCTGTTACAGCCTTAGATCAGCATTCCTTCCCGGGCTTGCAGAAGACTGTCACACGTCTTGGTGCTCCTTCATGGGCCAGGCCCAGATGCTGTTCACAGCTCCAGATGGTCCTATCTACAAGGTCAGGTCACAGATGCTTGTCCCGCTTGGTCATAGAGACGAGGAGTTCATTATTCCTCTGGGCAGTTTGCAATGCCAGGTCTCTATACAGGGCTAGGGCTGGAAGCTAAAACAGAGCCCACACATGTTCATCCTCTCGGGGAGTAATTTAGATCCCAGGGAGTGAGGGAGCTGATGTGTCTATGTCTAGTATTGCCAGGGAAATGGTACCTGAGGTCAAAAGCATCAAGAGCTTCAGGCTACTGTGGCAGGATTGGCAATTTCAGAATCTCCTCTATCTGGCGAATGGTAGCATGTGCAGCCTTGTTTAAGACAGGCCAGAGGAGCCACACTGTATTCTCAGGAACAGACCTTTTAAAGAAAGGGAAAACCACGGAGGAAGTGAGAGAACGGGCATGCGCAACAGCAGGGACGCTAGCACCCGGAAGCACTTGCCAGGGCGACACTAGCTCTGAAGTTTCACACACTCTGTGAACTGCACTTGCAGGAAACAAGGCGAGTCCTGCAGGATCATGTGCAGAAACCCGGCTTAAAGAATGCTTCGAGATCGCAGGGAAGAAACTTTGCGTCGGAGCTCCACAGTTCTCACTGAAGTGGAAACGTGGTCAGAGACACGTCTATGAAGAATCTTCACACAGGTTCCAAACGGCATTCCCAATATTGGTAAGGAAGTGCAGGGGTAGGGGCCAGCATCTATGGCCTGGAGTCCTAAAGGGTCTCCCCAGAAGCCCACCTCGGTGCAGCCACGCTGCGTAGTGGAGTGTAGAATTCTACCAGGCGGTTTACCTGAATTCTGAGTGACTCAGGAGGTGGGGAGGGTGGGGACAGAAAGTTCTGGCGCTAAGGATGGCGCTCGCTTCCAGTTTCATCGACAGCAGAAGAGAAGCAGGAAGCTTGTAGTGAATGGTTTTCTCTAGATGCACAGTTCTTGGAACTGCAGGCTGAGGGGTCTGTCTGATGTCTGTTCTTTGCACATGTCCGTGTCCGGGGGCAGGGTCTGCTGCTTTTAAAAACGTTGGTGTCTCCAGGAGTTGTACAGCCTTCCAGAACTTCGAACTCAGTTTAGGGTCTTGGCTTTAGGTGGGAGGGTTCCTTTAGTAACAGATTGAAAAACTACATTGAACCACGTTCAAGATACCAGCTCGGATACCATTGACCTACCTTCTGCAGATTTTTTTTTCCTGCTCAGTTATGTGAGTAAAAATGGCTTTTACATTTTTATCTGATTAAAAACAATTCAACACGGTAGATATTTCTTAATGGATTACTATCCTATGAGAGTCACCCCTCAGTTTTCTTGAAGCAGAGACACACTTATTTGTCTTTATGCGGTGTGTGGGGCCTTCCATGCTCGGCTGTCAGAGTGGAAGGGCTGTGAAGAGGACCATATGTGATGGCTTGTTGCTTCCCATCGCTGTAAGTGACTGCACTGTGGTGATGCAGTTATCACTCAGCGACATTTTACTATCATTGTGGCATGACATTTCATTTACTTTTTAATTGCCACTGCATCTGTATCTTGTCAAATCCAGAAGAGTGAATTTGGATATCATGCTTCTAAGGCGCTGTGCAGTCTGGATTGTTTTGTTACCAAATCAGCTGGTGAGCAGCGTGTTTCCTGTTTTTTTGTTTTTTGTTTTTGTTTTTTTTTGATACTTTATTTACATTATAAATGTTTTCCCCTTTCCAGGTTTCCTCTTTGGAAACCCCCTATCCCATCCCCCTGCCTCTATGAGGGTGTTCTCCCACCCACCCCTCACACCTGTCCAGTCTCTGGGAGCACTGGGGCGCCTGACCGGTTGACACTGTTGCTCCCTCCCCATGGGACTACAAACTCCCTCAGCTCCTTCAGTCCCTTCTCCAACCCCTCCATCTAGGACCCCACGCTCAGTCCAACAGTTGCTGTGAATTGAATCATGGGTGTTCTGAATGTTTGGGCTAATATCTGCTCATCAGTGAGTACATACCATGTTTGTTCTTTTGTGACTGAGTCACCTCACTCAGGATGATATTTTCAAGTTCCATCCATTTGCCTGCGAATTTCATGAAGTCATTGTTTTAAATAGCTGAGTAGTATTCCATTGTGTAAATGTACCACATTTTCTGTATCCATTCCTCTGTGGAGGGACATCTGGGTTGTTTCCAGCTTCTGGCTATTATAAATATGGCTGCTATGAACAGAGTGAAGCATGTGTCCTTATTACATGTTGGAGCGTCTTCTGGGTGTATGTCCAGGAGTGGTATACCTGGGTCCTCAGGTAGTATTATGTCCAATTTTCTGAGGGTCCGCCAAACTGATTTCCAGAGTAGTTCTACCAGCTTGCAATCCCACCAACAATGGAGGAATATTCCTCCTTCTCCACATCCTTGCCAGCATCTGCTGTCACCTGAGTTTTTGATCTTAGCCATTCTGATTGGTGTGAGGTGGAATCTCAGGGTTGTTTTGATTTGCATTTCCCTGATGACTAAAGATGTTAAGCATTTCTTTAGGTGCTTCTCAGTCATTTGAGTTTCTTCAGTTGAGAATTCTCTGTTTAGCTCTGTTCCCCATTTTTTGATAGGGTTATTTGGTTCTCTGGAGTCTAACTTCTTGAGTTCTTTGTATATTTTGGATATTTGCCCTCTATCGGAGGTAAGATTGGTAAAGATCTTTTCCCAATCTGTAGGTTGCTGTTTTGTCCTATTGACAGTGCCCTTTGCCTTGCAGAAGCTTTGCAATTTCATGAGGTCCCGTCTGTCAATTCTTGATCTTAGAGCACAAGCCATTGGTGTTCTGTTCCGGAACTTTTCCCCTGTACCCATGTGTTCGAGACTTTTCCCCACTTTCTTTTCTATTAGATTCAGTGTATCTGGTTTTATGTGGAGGTCCTTGATCCACTTGGACTTGAGCGTTATACAGGAAGATCGGAATGGATCAATTGTTGACCACCAGTTGAACCAGCACCATTTGTTGAAAATGCTGTCTTTTTTCCATTGGATGGTTTAAGCTCCTTTGTCAAAGATCAAGTGACCGTAGGTGTGTGGGTTCATTTCTGGGTCTTCAATTCTATTCCATTGATCTACCTGCCTGTCACTGTACCGATACCATGCAGTTTTTATCACTACTGCTCTGTAGTACAGCTTGAGGTCAGGGATGAGCAGCTTGTTTCTTATGCAGTTACACTCTGCTGTGCTGACAGCCTGCACTGACAGAGCCACATCATCATCACAGTGTTTCAAGCTCAGGAAAGCAGCTGTTATAAAAGTCAGAAAATTCAGCAGAGTCGATCTCATCACAACAGTTCTTCTCAAAAATAACAAAGCAGGCTTTGCCCGAGGTAAGTGCCTGCGAAATGGTTTGTTTGTTAGTTAAGCAAGGATTACTGAGGGTGAGTTAAGCAAATTCTGTTTGATTATAACAGATGAGGAACTATGTCTACAGAAAATACATTTTTAAGATTATTGGCCTTTTTGGTGAGTCAGGGATATTGGAGCAATGATAAATGCTAGTGAAGAGCGGGGTGACAGGCTAGGCTCCCAATGGTAGGACTGGAACACCAACCCAGCCAAAAACTGTGTGACACATGACCTGTCCTGCCTGCAAGATCGTGGGTTATAGGGGCAATGGTGGCAGTGGGCGTCGCCAACCGATTATTGGTCTAACTTGAGGCCCAGGCCCCAAGATGGAGCCCATGCCTGTTAGTGTCTGGATAGCCAGGATCTGGAAGCTGGATAGCCTAAAGACTTAAGGTAGAACCAAACACAACTGACAAAACAAAACAAAACAAAACAAAAAAGTCAATGATGTCGGTATCAGGAACAGACTTGGCAGATCATCTCCGAACCCAGTGACATCACACATAGTCAACAGGGACCCAAGCACATCTGTTGCCATGGCAACTGCATACATTCCCAGAGTCCACTTCCCACACTTACCTGTGAGCAGCTAGGTAAAAGCAGCCTAAATAAAAGGCAGATCCTTTCTGACGTTCGCCCTTCTTCTCTCTTCTTTCTCTTTTCTCCCTTTGTCTTCCTCCCTTCCTCCAGTAAACCTCTGCCACGTGGAACTGCTTTGGCCTGGTGTGGTCTGTCCACCGCACCATACAATGGTGGTCAAGCCACCATCCCAACACAACAAATGAAATGACCGAAATGATTCCCATTGATACTCTGCTATAGAGCTGTGCCTAGCCCAGTGGTCGCCACAGAGGCTTCCTCCAGCAACTGAGGGGAGCAGATGCAGAGACACCCCCCTCCAGACAAACATTAGATGTAGCTCAGAGGAAACTCCCCAGAAGAGGGGAAGAAGAATTCTAGGAGCCGGAGGGGTCAAGGACACCAGGGGAACAAGGTCTACAGAATCAACTAACAGAGCTCAGAGATTAAATGACCATCACGGAGCTTGCATGGGTCCATTCTAGGTCCTCTACATACATGCTGTGGTTGTTTAGCTTGGGAATTTTTGTTGTAGTTTATATATATATATTCCTAACAGTGGAGTGGGAATGTCTCTGACTCTTTTGCATGCTCTCGGGACCTTTTCCTCCTCCTGGGTTGTCTCACTCAACCCTGATATGAGAGTTTGTGCCTAGTCTTGTCGTAACTTGTTATGCAGTGGTTGGTTATCACTAGGAGGCCTGCTAGGGAAGGAATCTGAGGGAGAGGGGAGGTGGAGGCGTTGGGAGGAGAGAAAAGAGGGAGGGAAGGCTGCTGTCAGGATGTATCCTATGAGAGAAGAATAAAGAAAAAGAAAAACAGGTGAGTGATTTCAAGTGGTTTTCTTTGAGTGGTTTTCTTTGGCTTTTGCTAAAGTCAGACATGATACTGGTATTTTTCCATTCTTATTTATTTGAAGGATAAATCTCAAGTTGGAGGTGATAAAGTGTTTTCATTATCTGCAGTCTTCAGAGATTGACTGCAGGTGACAAGACTCTAAAATAAGATGAGATGAAACTAATTTACCTGAAGTGGATCTGCTAAAACGTGTCATCCCTATAGCAAAACTATATGGAGCAGGGCAGACTCGGTTGAAAACATAAACAAGTTTCAGTGGGTACTTGACAGAAACTGTGTAATCTGCCCAGTGTTATTGAGTCGTAGTTTCAGAATGCCCCTGTCAGGCCTGGGAGCCCATCAGTTCTCTCAGGCACAAGCACATCGCTTGCCTGGCCACACAGCAGATCCATGAATTATCCGTGGCCATATGTCATTGGGATTTTGTTTAAGCTCACAGGGAAGACAATTTCTTTTTTTAAAAAAACCTTCCTTAAATTACTATTATCAAAGAGTTAAGGGGCTTTGAAGGTCATCTTTTACTGTGTTGTAAGAGCGTTCCTTAGTAATCTCAACCCCAAGTTACAGGACAGATAGTGCTCACATGAGAAAATGATACAGATATGACACCATTGTGACTCTTTGAACCTCTGACAACGTCAGACTTCTCTCCAGTGTTGCTGGGCTCTCAGCACTGGGGCAGCATGAAGTCACACTCCCAGGGGAGACTTCATCATTGGATCCATCGAGTCAGCAAATTGAGTAGTTTACATCCAACTTTCAGTAATAACTAATCGCCGTGTAATAATACCACAAGAGAGCAAAACATTTAAGGCTTGGTTCCTGAGATAAAGCCCACATCCAACACTACTGCTTTCAGTGGCCAAGAACCTGAAACTGGATAACCCAAAGGCCTATGGGCTTTGGATAAAACCAAATATAAAGGGGCGTAGCAATAAAATGACTGCTAACAACTTTCTGCTGTACTCATACGTAGATCAGAGAGTCTAATAGAAACCTATAAATGTCTTCCAAATAATGAATAATGAATATACGCAATTAAAATGATCAGATTGTAGACTGATTTCAGTATGTATCAAGGATCCCTATCTCTGTGAGGAGACTTTTTCTTTCTTTCTCTTTTATTTAAAATATATTTTTAAAATATGATATATTCAGATTATGGTTTCCCTCCTTCAACTCCTCTCTCTTCCTTCCCATTTCCTCTCCTTTCTTTTAAAATCATTTTATTCATTTACATTTCAAATGATATCCCCCTTCCTGGTTACCCATTCCATCCCCCCTCTTCCCCCTCCCCCTGCTTCTGAGGGTGCTCCTCCACCCACTCACCCACTCCTGCCTCACCAGCCGTAGCATCCCCCTACCCTGGTCAACAAACCTCCACAGGACCAATGGCCTCCCTTCCCATTGATGTCAAATAGAGCAGTCCTCTGCTACATAGGAGGCTGGAGCCCTGGGTCCCTCCATGTGTACTCTTTGGTTGGTGCTTTGGTCCCTGGGAGCTCTGGGGCTTCTGGTTGGTGGATATTGTTGTTCTTCCTATGGGGTTGCAACTCCTTCAGCTCCTTCAGCTCCTTTCCCCAGTTCTCCCATTAGGGTCCCCAGGCTCAGTCTAGTGGTTGGCTGTGACTATCTCTATCTGTATTGGTCAGTTGCTGGCAGAGCCTCTCAGGGGACAGCTCTACCAGGTTCCTATCAGCAAGTGCTTGTTGACATCAGGGTTTGATGTCTGCAGATGGGATTGATCCCTAGGTGGGGAGGTCTCTGGCCTATCCTTCAGTCTTTGGTCCATTTTTTGTCCCTTTCTTTCCTTTGGACAGGAACATTCCTGGGATAAAAATTTTGAAATGGGTGGGTGACCTCAAGGATGCTTCAACTGAGGGCCTTGCCTATCTACTGGAGGTGGACTCTACAGGTTCTATCTCCCCTTTGTTGGGCATTTTGGCTAAAGTCATCACCACTGGGTCCCGGGAGCCTCTCGTTTCCCTGGTATTTGGGACATTCTAGTGGCTTCTTCCAGTTCCCATCCCCCATGGCTATATATTTCTATTCTACTTCCTGATGCTCTGTACTTCTCTCCTGCCCCTTCTTTTTCCCTCCCCCTGACCTCTCCCTCCCAGGTCGCCCCTCTCTTTATGCACTGTGATTATTTTGTTCCCCCTTCTATGTAGGATTAAAACATCTATACGTTGGTTTTTCTAATTCTTAAGTTCCATATGGTTTGTGGGTTGTATCGTGGGTATTCTGAGCTTTTGGGCTAATATCCACTTATCAGTGAGTGCATACCATGTGTGTTCTTTTGTGTCTGGGCTACGTCTCTCAGGATGATATTTTCTAGATCCATCCATTTGCCTGCAAATTTCATGAAGTTAGTTTTTAATACCTGAGTAGTATTCCATTGTGTAAATGAACCATATTTTCTGTATCCATTCCTCTGTTGAAGGACATCTGGGTTGTTTCCAGCTTCTGGCTATTATAAATAAGGGTGCTATGAACATAGTGGAGTATATGTCCTTGTGATATGTTGGAACATCTTTGGGGTATATGCCCAGGAGTGGTACAGCTGGGTTCTCAGGTAATATTATGTCCAATTTTCTGAGGAACCGTCAGATTGATTTCCAGAGTGGTTGTACCAGTTTGCATTCCCACCAGCAATGGAGAAGTGTTCCTCTTTCTCCACATCTCTGCCAGCATCTGCTATCATCTGTGTTTTTGATCTTAGCCATTATGATTGGTGTGAATCTCGGGTCATTTTGATTTGCATTTCCCTGATGACTAAGGATGTTGAACATTTCTTAAGTGCTTCTCAGCCATTTGAGAGTCCTCAGTTGAGAATTCTTTGATTAGCTCTGTTCACCATTTTTAATGGGGCTATTTGGTTCTCTGGAGTCTAACTTCTTGAGTTCTTTGTATATTTTGGATACGAGCCCTCTATCAGATGTAGGGTTGATAAAGATCTTGTCCCAATCTGTGAGTTGCCATTTTGTCCTATTGACAGTGTCCTTTGCCATACAGAAGCTTTTCAATTTTATAATATCTCATTTATCAATTCTTGATCTTAGAGCATAAGCCATTGGTGCTCTGGGAACTTTCCCCTGTGCCCATGTGTTCCAGGCTCTTCCCCACTTTCTCTTCTATTAGTATCAGGTTTTATGTGGAGGTCCTTGATCCACTTGAACTTGAGCTTTGTACAAGGAGATAAGAATGAATCAATTTGTATTCTTCTACATGCTGAATGACAGGTGAACCAGCACCATTTGTTGAAAATGCTGTCTTTTTTTCACTGGATAGTTTTGTAGTTTTTGTCAAAGATCAAGTGACCATAGATGTGTGTGTTTATTTCTGGGTCTTCAATTCTATTCCATTGATCTACATGTCTGTCTCTGTACCAATACCATGCAGTTTTTATCACTATTGCTCTGTAGTACAGCTTGAAGTCAGGGATGCTGATTCCCCCAGATGTTCTTTTATTGTTGAGAATGGTTTTCTCTATTTTGGGTTTTTGTTATTTCAGATGAATTTGAGAATTGTTCTTTCTATCTCTGTGAAGAATTGAGGTGGAATTTTGATGGGGATTATATTGAATCTATAAATTGCTTTCAGTAAGATTGTCAGTTTTACTATGTTAATCCATGAGCATGGAAGATCTTTCCATCTTCTGAGGTCTTTTTCGATTTCTTTCTTCAGAGACTTGAAGTTCTTGTCATAGAGATCTTTCACTTGCTTGGTTAGAGTCATGCCAAGTTATTTTATATTATTTGTGACTATTGTGAAAGATGTCATTTTCCTAATTTCTTTCTCAGCCTATTTATTTTTTGAGTAGAGGAAGGCTATTCAAGTTTGTTTGAGTTCATTTTATATCCAGCCACTTTGCTGAAGTTGTTTATCAGCTGTAGGAATTCTTTGGTAGAATTTTTGGGGTTGCTTGTGTATACCATCTTATTATCCCCAAATAGTGATATCTTGACTTCCTCATTTACAATATGTGTCCCTTTTGTTGTCTAATTCCTCTAGCTAGAACTTCAAGTACTATATTGAATAGATAGGGGAGGGTGGGCAGCCTTGTCTTGTCCCTGGTTTTAGTGGGATTGCTTCAAGTTTCTCTCCGTTTAGTTTGATGTTGGCTATTGGTTTGCCATATTTTGTTTTCATTATATTTAGGTATGGACCTTGAATTCCTGATCTCTCCAATTATTTTAATATGAATGGGTGTTGTAGTTTGTTGTCAAAGGTTTTTTCAGCATCTAATGAGATGATCATGTGTTTTTTTTCCTTTGAGTTTGTTTATATAGTGGAATACATTGATGGATTTCTGTATATTGAACCATCCCTGCACCCCTATGATGAAGCCTACTTGATCATGGTGAATTATCATTTTGATGTGTTCTTATATTTGGTTTGTGAGAATTTTATTGAGTATTTTTGCATTGATATTCATAGCGAACTTTGTCTGAAGTTCTCTTTCTTTGTTGGGTCTTTGTGTGGTTTAGGTATCAGTGTTAACTGTGGCTTCATAGAATGAACTGGGTAGTGTTCCTTCTGTTTCTATTTTGTGAAATTGTTTGAAAAGTATTGATATTAGGTCTTCTTTTGAAGGCCTAATAGAATTCTGCACTAAAATTATCTGGCTCTGGGCTTTTTTTGGTTGGGAAACTTTTAATGACTGCTTCTATTTCCTTAGGGGTTATGGGACAATTTAGATAGTTTATCTGATCCTGATTTATCTTTGGTACTGGTGTCTGTCTAGAAAATCCTCCATTTCATCTAGATTTTCCAGTTTTATTGAGTATAGGCTTTTGTAGTAAGATCTGATGATTTTTTTTTGAATTTTCTCACTTTCTGTTGTGATGTCTCCCTTTTCCTTTCTTATTTTGTTAATTTGGATACTGTCTCTTTGCTCTCTGGTTAGTCTGGCTAGGGGTTTATCTATCTTGTTGGTTTTCTCAAAGAACCAGCTCCTAGTTTTGTTGATTCTTTGTATAGTTCTTTTTGTTTTTACTTGGTTGATTTCAGCCCTGAGTTTGATTATTTCCAGCCTTCTACTCCTCTTGGGTGTATTTGCTTCTTTTTGTTCTAGAGCTTTCAGATGTGCTATTAAACTTCTAGTATATGCTCTCTTCAGTTTCATTATGGGGGCACTCAGAGCTATGAGTTTTCCTCTTAGAACTCCTTGTATTGTGTCTCATAAGTTTGGATATGTTGTGCCTTTATTTTCATTAGATTCTAAAAATGTCTTTAATTTCTTTCTTTATTTCCTCCCTGACCAAGTTATTGTTGAGTAGATAGTTGTTCAGCTTCCATGTGTATGTGAGCTTTCTGTTGTTTTTGAAGACCAGCCTTAGTCCATGGTGATCCAATAGGATACATGGGTTTTATTCAATGTTCTTATATCTGTTGAGGCTTGTTTTGTGTCCAAATATATGGTCAGTTTTGGAGAAGGTACCATGAGGTACTGAGAAGAAGGTATATTCTTTTGTTTTAGGGTGAAATGGTCTGTATATATCCGTTAAATCTATTTGGTTCATAACTTCTGTTAGTGTGATGGTTTATATATGCTTGGCCCAGGGAGTGGCACTATTATAATGTGTGGCCCTGTTGGAATAGGTGTGTTACTGTGGGCATGGGCTTTAAAGCCCATCCTAGCTGCCTGGAAACCATTCTTCCACTAGCAGCCTTCAGATGAAGACATGGAGCTCTTAGTTCTGTATCCATCATGCCTGCCTGGATGCTACCATACTCCCACCTTAAGCCAGCCCCAGTTAAATGTTATCCTTTATAAGACTTGCCTTGGTCATGGTATCTGTTCACAGCAGTACAACCCAATTAAGACAATTAGTTTCACGTGTCTCTATTTAGTTTCTGTTCCCATGGATTTGTCCATTGGTGAGAGTGGGGTGTTGAAGTCTCCTACTATTATTGTGTGACATTCAATGTGTACTTGAGCTTTCATAACATTTCTTTTACAAATGTGGGTGCCCTTGCATTTGGGCATAGATGTTCCGAATAGAGAGTTTATCTGTTGGATTTTTTTCTTTGGTGATTATGAAGTGTTCTTTCCCATCTTTTTTTCATAACTTTTGGTTGAAAATCTATTTATTGGATATTAGAATGGCTACTCCAGCTTGTTTCTTGGGACTATTAGTTTGGAAAAATTTTCCCAGCCTTTTACTTTGAGGAATGTCTGTCATAGAAAAATCTTTTCCCATTTTGTGGGTTGCCATTTTGTCCTATTGACGATATCTTTTGCTTTACAGAAGAAGCTTTTCAGTTTCATGAGGTCCCATTTATTAATTGTTGGTCTTAGTGCCTGCTTATTGGTGTTCTGTTCAGGAAGTTGTCTCTTGTGCATTGGCACAAAGATATTTTCTCTTTTATCAGGTTCAGTGTATCTGGTTTTACGTTGAGGTCTTTGTTCCACTTGGGCTTGAGTTTTGTTCAGGGTGGTAGATACGGATCCATTTGCATTTTTCTACATGCAGACATCCGGTTAGACAAGCACCGTTTGTTGAAGATGCTTTCTTTCCTTTTTTTTTTTTTTCCATTGTATGTTTCTGGCTTCTTTATTGGAAAGTTTTTCTTTCTACTTAAAATTTACAGATAGTTTTGCTGGGTATATTAGTCTATGTTGGTCTTTGTGTTCTTTTCAGGGTTAGAATGCGTTGATCCAGGCTCTTCTGGCTTTCAGAGTTTCCACTGAGAAATCAGCTGTTATTCTGGTAGGTTGTCCTTTATATGTGACTTGTGTTTTTCTCTTGTGGCTTTCAATACTCTTTGTTTTGTATATTTAGTGTTTTAATTATGATATTCTGCCGAGTGTTTCTTTTTCTGTTCTTATTTGTTTGGTGTTCTGTGTGCTTCTTATATTTGTATGGCGTGTCTTTCTCTAGTTTGTGAATTTTTCTGCTATGATATTGTTGAAGATACTGTCTGTGGCATTAGCTTGGAATCCCTCTACTTCAGTTATTTCTATAATTCAAAGGTTTGCTCTTTCCATGATGTTCCACATACTCTGTGCATTCCTTTCTTGTGCCTTCAAAAATTTTTAATATTCCTTGGTTTCTTCATTTAGATCCTTTATTTTACGTTCAAGTTCTGATAACCTGTCTTCTTCTGATTCCCTCTGCTCATAAGGGTTTCTCTGAGTTGTTTTGTTATTAGCTAGCTCACAGGGTTTTCTAGTTCCATCTTCATTTCAATTTGAATGTTCTTCAATGTTGTCAACTCTTTATCAAATTACATTTTCAAACACTAGATTCTCCTTTTTTCTATCATTCTTATATTTTGGGTATCACATAGCCATTTATTCTCATTACATTCTTTCTCTTTAATTTCATTGACCAGTTTCTTTGTACCTTATTTATATTCTTTGATTTCTTTGAAGTTTATAATTATTCTTTGAAATTCTATGCACTGGAGTTCATCTAGGTAATCCTCATAGGGAAACATTTCTAGGGAACTGGTAGACGTTTTTAGGGAGATGGTGCTTTTATATTTCATATTGTATGTATTATGTAATGATATCTGGGCTTGTGGACTTTGTTGGTTCCAAGTCTGATATTGACAGAGAAGTTTGGGACAGAAGAGAGGAAGTAAAAGTTAGTTTGGGTCCAGATGTTGGATATGGAGTGTAAGGCAAGGTGGACACTGGAGACTGGGCTGGTATACAGGGTCCTAGTCCAAGCCTGGAGGTTGGGGCTAGATCTTGTGGTTGGGGAGGGTGCATCAAGGGAAGGGTCAGGAGGACTCACCCGGATAGACTTCAGGGAAGGTTGTATAGGATCTGTGGAGAGGTTGGCTGTAGTATGGAATGAGCTTATGTATCGGAGCATGTAGGGCAGTCTTGGTAAAAGCCTAGATGTTGATTGCCTCACAGGCAGGAGTGGCCAGACTAGGCTGGGGTATTAGATTTGGGACCTTGGCTAGATGTGAGGAGTTGGGTAGGTTGAATGGATGGGAATATCAGGCCAACTCATCTGTCTAAACTCGGGAGAAGAATGACTCCAACTTTAATTAAATGCTTGGGACACCAACTTTTAGCACCATTTAAATAAGTTATTTCCTCCGTTATCCCACTATTTGATGATATGGTATAGCAACACTTTTCCAAACACAAAGAATATATCAGGAGGAAAAAAATGATGTGCAGTTTTCTAGTTTTTTTTTATATTGCTGTGAAAAACAACATTAGCAAAAGCAACTTAGTGGACAAGAGGATTTATTTACTCAGCTTACCTTGTCAGCTTATAGTCCATTACTGAGGTAAGGCAAACTTAAGCAGAGACCATGGAGTGCTGGCTGGCTGATGCTCAGATAGCTTTCCAGAACAGTCCAGGACCACCTGTCTAGGGATGGTGCAGCCCACACTGGGCTTAGGCTCTCACACATGAATTAACAACCAAGACAATCCCCTACAGAGATGCTCTCAGGTCGATGTGATCTAGGTATTCCTTTATTGAGGCTTTCTTCTAAGATGCCTCTAGGTTGTGTCAATTGACAACTAAAGCTAACCAGGACACTTGATATTTGTCAGGTTTTTCTATTAGCTTTACAGACTATTTTCAAATATCTTTAAAAAAAAAAAAACATAAAATGAATCTAGCAAGTATCTCTGTGGTATGCTGACTCACTCCTGTGGGAATATATCCAGGGCTGGTCTATCTAGATCATATGATAGTCCTATTTTTAGTTTTCAGAGGAACCTCTACAACGATTTCCATAGTGACTGTACCAGTTTAGTTTCTCAGCAACAGCATTAAAAAAGCTCCCCTTTCTCACTACTTCAGCAGCATGCACTGCAACTTGCTTTCTGGATTCTGACACTTCTGCATTATGTACAATGGTCAAGATATGAATCAGCCTAGAGGACTTTCAGTGGATGAATGGGAAAGAAGATGGGTACATATGCATAGTGGGGCTTTGCTTTACTTAAAGAACAATGCTGTGATATTTATAGGAGAGTGGATGCAGCCAGAGGGAATTCTGGTAAATGAAAAAAGACAATCTCTGACAAACATTTCTCACATCTGGACATTTAAATGTCTGTCTGTCTGTCTGTCTGTCTAAAGTAGAAAACGGTTCCTGATAAAGAAGAAAGTAGTCAGAGAAAGGGAAGAGAGTAATGGAGTAAATGGGACCCAAACGCAAGTGGGAATTACTTAGTGGTGGTAGGAGGGACCGGAAGAGGATGGTGGGACGAACGAGCACTAAGAATACTGATAGGTATGAAAAGGCCGGCGAGACCCATCTCATTGTATGCTAACTAAAACAAATTAGTAAAAACAAAACTAAACGGCAGCATAAGTCAACCAGACCAGTTTTCTAAAGTATTTGGCCATCATTTTTAATTCCACAGCCTTCGCCTTTCCACTGTACTAAGGCTTGTAGGAGCACTGACCTTGGCAACTCAGACCACCTACTTACAATTTCAGCTTCACTACTTACCAGCCATTGATCTTAAAGAGTTCACTGACTTTTCCTGCCTCAGTTTACCATCTAAAAATGGGGGATTTATATTAGTGGCCACAGTATTGAAATGCCCAGAAGAGATTAAGAATAATGTAGATACTAGCCTTTGTATGTAGTGTCAGGCACTTATGTACCCATAACCAGACTAGTCCCATTAACACTGAAGGATGATATTGCCTGAAAACATTTACTGCATGTGGAAAATGAAAACTAAGACCGTCCCAAGTAGTAGTAGATACAAAGCATTCTTATAATATGCGTTATCTTTAAATTTACAGAGGCATGAGAGCCTTACATGACATGGTGAAGGTCCTTGAGCCCTGGGGATAAAAACGTTTTTATCACAGTTTACATTTGTAAAATACGTTTAGCTTTTAACCGCTTTCACATTTTTATTTGAGCCCGACATATTTACAGTTGGTTTTAAAGCCACTCTACTTGTGGGGGAGAAACTCTGTCACTAGCCAAATAGCATGTCTCAGGATATTTCTCGTCTTGGTGTTTGAATAAACACAAAACTCCTTAGCTCCAGCTCATTGTTGAGTGCACTGCATAGAGGAACAAGCCAGCGGGTGAGGCTGTGTGGTGTATGCAGATTGACAGGTGGGTAACAGTGCAGGGCTCTTCCTCTCTACTGACTGGGGCAGCACCTACCTTGACACTCTTCAGATGTGCTCACTGAACTTTCAGTTGCCTTGGGTTTTCATGTGCAGAGTATGATGAGCAAAGTCTCAAGGTGATTTAATTAATAGAAGATACCTTTGTGAGCTGCTGTTTTTGTGCCAAGTAGCATTTATTGATATTTATATTTATTATTATTATTATTATTATTATTATTATTATTATTATTAAAGTAGAAATGACACCAGTTTATTCTGGAAAATATAAGCAAGTCGTAAAAGAGAAAATTTCTTATAATCCTATCTTCCTAGGTAAGTGTTTTTAGCCCCCTGGTGTGTATACGTATGTATACGTATGTATAGCTAGACCTATCTTTCATTATTATACTGTAGTTTTACACTCTTTTCTTTCTTCGCAGGTAGTATGGGATCACACTATGCTTATTAGTTTAGTATTGGAGTTTAGTATTGGTCGTTTCAGTTTTAAGCTTTGTTTTCCAAATACTCATTCCTGTATATTTCCAATGCAAGGCTGTGGTCAAGTTTTACAAATTATATGACTCAGTTTCCTTGTCTATGAAGTGAAAGGGTCTTGAAGTAACTGAATGTAAAGGTTACAGTTTGTGGTAAAATGTCATTGCTATTGTTTGATTTTCAGTTTTGGGGACTTTGCAAACACTGAAAACCAACAAAGTCAATACGGGGGAGGCAAACAGGAAGTCTGGGTCAACATGGCTCAGTACCCCATGTTACTTCAAACACCGAGAGTCTGACACCAGGCAGTTTATTTTAGGCATATTTAAGCACAGCAGAATTTGAAATTAGTTTCCTGGTGATAATTAACTAAATCCTACGTGTATAACAAGGCTTAAGATGTGACTACATCGGAACTCTTGTATGTGTGACATCCTTCATAAAGATGAGTTCTACAGGTTGAGAGAAACAGCCATGGGAAGGGTCTGGAGGAGGATCTAGTGTGGCCTCAGCTACACAGGTGTCCACAATGTCATTAGGGTATTAAACCTCCCTGCCTCCCAGCCTTCTGCATGGTTAATATTCCTGGTTTCCCCAGTGGTTCTCTGCGAGCCCAAGGACGTCTGTGCTTCCTACAAGAGTTGAGGAGCAGCTCGGGAAGTAAGATATAGTAAGCATGCGTGGTGGTGTATTTCCCATGGCTAATGAGCAGTGAATTAGGAAATATATTGATTTCTTCCTCTCCCTCTTTGTTTTGTTTTTTTCAAAACAATGTTTCTGTGTGTATGTTGCCCTGGCTATTCCAGAACTCACTCTGTAGACCAGGCTGGCTCAAATTCAGAGATTCACCTGCCTCTGCCTCCTGAGTGCTGGGATTAAAGGCGTGTGCCATCCCCTTCCCCTAGATGACTTAACTTAAAAATGGTTTAATAGTAAGAGTTATTTTTTTAAATAAAGTACTATGTGGCCAATTATGCTGGAATATAAATAACCGGATTGGCTAGTCAGATAATTATTATGTTTCTTTTCAGTTTGGGTAGCTGGAGCATCATCAATGATGCTTTAAATCTGTTTTACGATGTAAAAAAAGGGAAACTAAAGTTACTGAGGTTTGCTGTGGGAGTGAGAGGGTTGCAGAGGTCTGTGACAAGCTGTTATCAAGACGAGGGAGACTGATGGATACGGGTAAGCCAGTCTTGCTCAGGGCTTAGTTGGTCTGATTCTGGTTCCTCTCTGAAGGCGACTAGTTGCTAGTTGTCTGTGGAAGGATCTATTCTGCAAACTCAGATCTTAGACAAGATGTTTTGTTAGAGGAGTGGTTTTCATGACAAGAAGTGGGTGACTGATGTCTGTGGTGGAAATTTTAAAACTTGGAAGAATATCTGTGGTGTTTTGAATGACAGTGGCCCCCACTGGCTTATGTGTTTGAATGCTCCGCCCCTGGTTGTTGGAAGTCTTTTGGAAGGATTAGGATATGTGACCTTGTTGGAGGAGATGGGATTGGGTATAGGTTTTGAGGGTTTCAAAAGCACACACCGTTTCCAGTCTGTCTCTCTGTCTCATGCCTGTAGATCGTATGTATACTCTGAGCTACTGATCCATGCTCCCCACCACCGATGATCGTGGGCTCTAACTCTCTGGAGCTGCCAGCCTCAGATTAAGTGTTTTCTTTTACAAGTTGCCTTAGTCTTGGTATTTTATAGTAGAAAAGTAGCTAAGAAAATAATACCAACCGATAGTTACTAAGTATATTTTTTGCTTAATAAATCATTCTAACTCATAAGAAATGTTAATCTTTATATCAAGCTTATGAGATAATGGTTGTAAATTTATTTTTAGAATGAGAAACTGAAGTACATATTTAAGTTTACTTTTTAAATTGAAAAAATTCCTTCATACAATGCATTACGATCACAATCCTCCCACGTCCTCCCCAACCCCCTACCTTCTCACTCACCTGACCTCATGCCATTTCTTTCTTAAAAATGAACAAAACCAAAAACAAGATGCTTCCCTCCCTCACAAAAAATAGAACCCAAAATATATAAGCAAAAGACCAACAAAACAAACAAGCAAGCAAAAATCTTCAAAGCAGAATAACACAAAACATCTTCAAAAATACCATTGAGTTTGCTTTGTGTTGGCCATCTACTGCTGGACATCAGTTATTATATTATCTAGTATAATAACCTACCTACCCTGAAGTATGCTTATTATGCACAGTGAAACTCCATTGGAGAAAAAGAATTTCAATAGCACGCAGTCATCTATAACAGATAGCTTTTTGGTTAGGGACAGGAGCCCATGTCCATTACCCTTTGCAGTGCTGGGACTCCATCTTGCTTGAACCTGTGCAGGCCCTGTGAGTGTTACCATGATCTCTTTGAGTATATATTGCATCAGTCCTGGTATGTATGGAAGACACTGTTTCTTAGAGTAATTCATCCCTTCTGGCTCTTATCTTCTTTCCACCTCCTCTTCCCAGTAGATCCCTGAGGGGAGGGTTTTGATGGAGACATGCTATTGAGGACTGTGTGTTCCGAGATCTCTCCCTCTCTCCACGTTGTCTAGTTGTGGGTTCTGTGTTAGTTCCTATCTACTGTAGGAGGAAGCTTCTCTGATGATGGCTAACTGGGGCACTGGTCTGAGTGTCAGTCTGATGTGGCCACTGGGAGTCCCTGGTAGAAAGTCACACATATTTTAAAACTTGAATATAAACCAGGTGGTTTGGTTCTAGAGCCACACCCCTAACTATTTTGTCTTTCAAGAGTCAGGTCTTATGAAAGGAAGGCATATTCCACCATGATTTGGGAATAAGGGTTGCAGCAGACACCACTAGTCATTCTGTGGCCCAACATCAGTTCTAGAAAGATAGCACTTTAAGCTCAGCACACTGGTGCAAATTTAAGAAGCAATATGAAGGCTTAGTCATGGTGCCTAGCTTTCAGCCAAAGCAATACAAGTAGCAGCCTCATATGGGACTCTGGGAAGAGTCATTAGAAGGAAAAGAATGTGATCTTACTGTCCCCCCTCCTGTGGCTTTAATGGAATACTCAGGGCAGCTGGAGCTCCAGCAAGTGCCATCCTCTGTGAGGTGACCTTGGAAAGGGAGGTGGCTTGTTGACATAGGTAGAATGTTGAAACTGGACAGCAACTATGAAGCAGCTACTACTTGCCTTCATTTACAAGAACATCACTTAAACTACACCTCGATTAAGCAACCGCTATCTGGGGCTTCATGCCAGATGTAGCTGACCCACTGTTGACTGACAAGCAAAAACACTGTATTGACAAAGCACAGCATGGTTATATATAGGGGCACCTTTTGAGATTGGCCAAAGGAGTCCAGCTCTGTTTCTGTGGCTGTCATTTCATTTTTGTTGCTGTGATAAAAACATCCTGACAAAAGGTACCTTATAGGAGAAAGGGCTTATTTGAGCTCTCAGCTTGAGGTTACAGTGGCAGGAACTTGAAGCAGCTAGTCACATCCACAGTCAAGAACAGAGAGAGAATGCATGCAAGCATACCCATTATTCAGTTCACGTTCTCCACTCTCTCACATACCAGGATCCAACCCTAAGGAATGGTGCTGCCCACAGTGGGCTGGGCTTTCCTGCATTAGCTAGCACAATCAAGACAATCCCCTACTGGCAAGTCCACAGGCCAACCTGATTTAGGTAATCTCTCACTGGGAGGCTCTTCCCAGACTGTTCTAAATTGTTCCCAGTTGACAATTAAAACTACTACAGTGGCCTTCTGTATCTTTCCTTTCCAGGTTTTTTTTTTTTTTTTCTCATTGGACTTAGGAGTTAGAAATTTTTTAGAATTAGGTCATAGTTCGTTGTCTTCTCTAAATATTTTTATATTGGAGATGGCACTTATTTCCATGACCTTATGTAAAAATCTCTGTATCTGTGATTCTTAAATTTATATTTTTGGCAAGGCTTTCTTTGCGTCAGCATAGCTGTATCTTTGGTATCTCAGAGTGAACACAGACAAGGCTGGGGTTTTGATCCTCCCTGCCTCGTATCCACTCCACGACCTCATGATATTGATTCTTCCTTCAGGCTGCTTTAGCTTAAGGAACTAGCCGTGATCCATTCCTCTTTCTTTAGGCTAGTCTTCAGCTTCAAACAGTTAACTCTTTTCTCTTACCTTTTGAATAGCGTAACAACTTTGACTACAGACTCAGGTCTGGAATGTTCTAGATTCACCTTTCCAACCTCCGCATTTTTCCCTTTGTTACATTGCATCGGCTCTGGTCTTCTCGCAGGCCGGTACACTTTAGCACCTTCACACAGACGTTAATTTGGGGTGCTTCTCTCTGTGCATTTCTCATAATTAGCTCCCTTTCAACCTTCAAGCCTTAGCTCATGTCCTTTGAAATTCTACTCTCTGTATGAACATTTGGTATATAAAATCATTTTCTCACCAATGTACTCGAGCTTATTTAATCTGCATTCTTCTCTTACTTTGTAACTACACCGAATTCTGTTTTGACTCTCTATTGCCTAAATGACAAACTTTGAATATATATATAGTATCTTCCTATGTGTGGCTTCCTCTGTCCCCATGGGTGTGTGTGGTAACCAGAGGTTCATCTAAGGATGTCTTCTCTTCCTCAACCACGTCTGTGTTTTTGAAGCAGTGTCTCACCCTGAATCCGGAGCTCACAGTTTTGGGTAGGTTGTGGTCAGGGAAGCTCTCCTGTGTGCTTGTCTCTGATTTCTCAGTGCTGGGGCGGCAGGCATATGCTTCTATGCCTGTCTTTTTATGTAGGTGATGGAGACTTTATCTGAGTTATTATGCATAAGAAGCACTTTACCCACAAGGCCATCAGTCTCTTAGACTATGAATATAGATATTATGATTTTATTCATTGTATAATAACAAGTTAATGATCTGTACTAGGTATTACATATTGAACAAATATATATTAATATCTGCGACGATTCTGGAGACATCTATGAAATCCATGGGAAGAAAGATGTATACATTGAGCAGTGTTTGTGTTGGCTTTTGCCAAATATTCTTGATGGCCTGGGGCTTTTATCTGTACTAAATCACTATAGAGACTGTAGCTGGGTTTCGGAGACTGCACCTCTAGTCTCTTGACACATCTCTGCTAATTCATCACCAGAGAATTGAATTACACACTGCTCTGTTTACAAGGTAGCTGCAGTTTGACAAGGTGAAGTCCATGCTAGCCATCTGGGTCTTAGGTCCTTCTCTGCCTCTGAACGGTGAGACAAAGCACGCCTGTCTTTCTCACCCTGATGAAGACCAGACCTCTTCCCTGGACTGGAGCCGAATGGTAATGTGCCTCTAAGGACCGCACTGAATAAACCTTTAGAGCAAGGTGCAGTCAAAACTGATTAAAATCACACCAGTTCATAACACAACTTACAGGCAAAGACGTATACCAGGAAGCGATGAGGAGAGAGAGCCGGCCCGTGGCCGTACATCGAGCAGCAGCTGGGATCTGCTCGTTTACCCCTTGAGCTGTTTGTTTAGCAATGCACAGAAACAGATTTCCTGCTTTGTCTGTCATAATAAAGTTTCAGTTTCCTCTTGGTGTCTGAACTCACTGATAAGTTAGCTGCAGATGTCACAGTTTTCCAGGCAGGGGCTGGAAGTTAAGACAACATCCCTGTCTCTCTGTGCCTATGAAAGGTCTAGTGATGTTTTAGGAAGAGGAAAGGGTAGTGGAGGGGGAGAAAAAGGGGGAGGCGGGACTATATCTCTCAGACATTTTTAGTATGTTAGCACCACATGGAGTTTCCGTTCTCTGCCCCAGGATGATGGCATTCAGGAGGCTGCCTACTGCTCTTTCGGGATTCAGATGTTTCTTTCTGAATGGGTTTGAGAAGATGGCTTTTGATGTTACGTAACAATTTGTGGTCTTCAGGCAAACCACTTAACATCTCCTCAGTTAACATTACCTCAGTTTCCTTAAGTAGAAATAACAGCTGCTACTTACCTCATATGGTTGTTTTAAGAACTGAACAAAATAATGGAAACGAAAATATTTGGCATCCTGCGAAACTCTTTGCAAAAGTAAAGTGCTTTTGTCTTTGCCAAGGCTTCTTTCTTCCCCACTTTCTATAAAGAAAATGTCAACATTTTCCAACCACTGTGAGTTAGTCATTCCTCCAGGGCCATACTTGTTCCCATACAGAACAGGTGTCAGTCTCCATGGTGATATGTGCAGGAGAGTGGAGAAGAAACCCTCGGGTCTTCTCAGTACTTCTCAGTCTACTAACCTTCCATCAGAGTGAGGCTGAAGGCTCCTTTCTCACCATAGCTCTCCTAGCAAGCGTCCTGGGAGCCGCAGACAACTGTAGGAAGCAGCAGAAGGAGAGTGCTCACTTTCTTCCTCCTTAGAGCAGGTCACAAGATGCTCCTTTGCGAGGCACTGGCCTCGAAAGCAGAAGAAATGAACGTCCTCAGTCGTGATGACACAGGGATGCAGGAGAATCCGAAGAGGTCATGCTAAGTTCTCCTCTGTTTATTAACAGTAGGCATGATCTCTTTGTCAAACCAACCATATTTCTCCACAGATGGCCATTTACTCTTTCTGAGATCTAAACACAAAACTAAACAGGTGTCCCTGTTTCTTTGAGTCTTCTTTTCTGAAGTCTGTGTCATTTAAAAACATTAAATACATTTTCACACTTTATCTTTTGCTTACAGCACCAGTCAGTGATAGATAAAAATAGGAGCTTCATTTCCTCCACAGTATATATTTCCAAGAATGATATCTGTATAGATCCGTGAACAGAGACTGCAGTGTGCTAATAGACTTAGCCCGTTATGGTAAAGTGATATAAAAGTGTCTTTGACATCATACCCACATGATTTAAAAAATCAACATAATTATTTGCATTGAATACTATTTTTTTAATATTCTTAAAAAAAGTTTTATTGGTTCTTTGTGAGTTTCACATCATGCACCCCAATCCAATCATCTCCCCAACCCCTGGTACCTGCTCTCGACCCTTTCAAGCTCTCCCCACAACAGATAAAAAACCTCTCACTGTGGAAGCTGCAGTGTGTCGCAGTGTGTCCCACAGTCTTCCCTTTTCCCCACACTTCTTTGCTTGCAGATGTTCGTTGCAATGACTTGTTGGTTTGGTTCAGGCCTCTGGCTTCTGCTACTCTATCCATACTGGATCCAGCCTGGGACTCCTCTCAGATCTCCTGTTGTTGCCCAGAGTCATGGAGACCCTGTAGGCCCCGCCCTTCATGCGCTCCAGCAGTTCATCGATGGGGTAGAAGTTGAGGTTCAAATCCCTGGATCTGGGCCTGAGACCTATCTGAGCTGCTCAGGCTTGCAGCTCTCCTGCTGGGCCAGCTCAGCATCACACCAGGGCCAGCTCCGCCCTGCTGCCCAGAAGAGGTGCTGAGCTGCTCTCCCAAGTGTTGCAGCCAGTGAGGGGCATGGCCAGTCCTCCCACTCTCCTGACCCCAGGGCTAGCTCTCCTGTCTGCCATAGATGGTGAGGGACTAGGGAGGGGAGGAGGGCACACAGCAGACAAGTGCTGGGCGAGCTTCGGGTGAGGGATGGGGCCAGTTCTGCACAGCCCTCAGACATCAACATGAGGGACATCTGCCTGGACTTTTGTGGTCACAGACCCCTGATACCGCAGGACCATGGACCCCTATGTGGCCCCCAGTGACAGCACGGGTCAAGACCTCACCATGGTCCCAGGTGGTATCACTGCCTGCTCACATCAGGCTGTTCTCACTACCCTCGAGTCTCCAGTTCTGCCTTTCTTCCTGGTGCCCACAGTCTCAGCATATGCAGGCTTGCCTGGAAACCTTCTCAACAATGGCTGCATCACCAGGATTCACGACTTCAAGGCCATCTTCCAGCTTCCTTCCAGAACAGCGAGTAATCTTTTCTTTCAGCCAAGCAGACTTGAAAGCTGGGTGAACTTTTCGACCAGGGACTCAGGCAGCTCAAATTTGGATAATGGGTGGAGCAGTGAAGCCAACTGCTCCCACGTCGGGCTTTTCCTGTATGCCTGCAGTGTTACCATACCTGCTGCCTTTGATACCGGGAAGATCTTTACTCAAAGCCTCACTGTGCCTTTGAGCAGACTTTATTACCTTCGTTACGGCATGGGCTGGAATAAGGGTAACTACCATGCTAAGCTTGAGAACACCAGCTTCTAATCATCCACAGGGACAGCGCCTGTAGCAAAAATTCTATAGGTATCTGAGAGGGACAGACACAAGGCTTACGGGGCAGATGAGTTTGGGATAAGACAAAGCTGAGGGCAGCGTGATTCCACCAGCACCACCGTATTTGTAGGCGACTTTCTTTCTATCCCTTAACCCAAAGCACACTAGCACTTGGCCGCAGCCTTTTGTCAGCAATCTAACCAGAAGTTGGCACAAATGCTATTGTGTCAGGGTTGTAGGCAATTTAATTAAATCTAGGTGCTAGCTCCCTCCTTGGTTTCCTCCTGTCTCTTCCGGCTATAGCATGGCTTGGTGGAATCCATTTTGTTTTACTCCCAGCTTATGAGTCTACTCACTCTTGGAGATACCAGCTTCAAATATACAGCACCAATAACCAGTATAGGTCAGGAAGCTGTTGTGTGCCTATCATCATCACCATCAGCATCATCATCACCATCATCATCATCACCATCATCACCATCATCATCACCATCATCATCACCATCACCATCATCATCACCATCATCACCACCACCACCACCACCACCATCATCATCACCATCATTATCACCATCATCATCACCATCATCATCACCACCACCACCACCACCACCACCATCATGAATTCTCCCTGTCTTTCGGCATCAATATTTGTTGGTCTGAAGTTTCCATAGGAAGATATCAACAGTGGTACCTTGATCACTCTCAGCTACATTTGTTTAAAACCTAGGCATACTTGAAGGCTTATGTGGCAGCCTCTTTGTTGCTCACACCCCACTTGTAGATCAGATGGCAGCCAGTCATGGCAGACTTGCCTGAATCTGCTTGTCCAGTGATAATGGTCGCCTGTGAATCTTTTCCTTTCCTATTTTGGTTTCAGTTTGGTGGTGGCTTTCATGTCACTTCTGTTCTGATGGAAACTTGTTTCAAAAAAGGAAATTTAGCTCTTCTAGAAAGAACTTCTTGTGATAGAATTGCAAGTCACTGAAGTCTGTAATCTTTTGAGATATTACTAACATGAAAGTTTGCTATCAGTATTTTTGGCGTGAAGTAGGTGAAATATAGCTGTACACAGAGAACACTAGAAAACTGCATTTTCTAGTGTGCATATATGTAAAATGTAGGTCTGTATGTAAAGCTACGGACTACAACTCTGAGATAAGACGAAGGAAATAACCTTAGAAGAAAAATAGACCATTTTCTGCCTTTAGGAAAACAGCTGAATGCTTGCTATTCTTTATCATCTGTTTTACTTTAAATGGTAGCCAGCTGCACAATAGGTAGAAAATATCTGTAATGTGTTTTTGACGTAATATTAAACGCAGGATTATTGCTTTTAGCATTCTTCTGTTTTCAGGACCAACCCTTCTTTGTTGGGCTTCCCTCTTTTCTCCTCAGTTTGTCCTCCCTGCTCCCTCTCTCCTGCCCTCATGCCCTTACGGTCCAGCTTTCTCACCAATGCCTTGACCAAAATGCCTTTCACTGCTTCAGGGGTCAGAGAAATGTGAGCGATAGATCCGTGTAAGAGACCAATGCTCCGCAGTTGCCTCCGCAGAGGCAATGCTCCCCCGTTAGTCACAGCCCTTGGTTGCAGTCTGAAGACCTAGACACGAGAACACCAAAGAGTGCACTCTTCTCTCTGCCTTCCTTCTCCCTGCTGTTTAGAAGGCTGATGCAGGGAACCTTGACCATCACACCTAAGGAACGTTAGCAAGGGCAAAGACCAGTGACTGATGACCATGCGTAACCAATGTGAAGAAAGCTGTTTAACCGTCTTCCTGGACTGTGGTGTACAGCCTTAGACTTCCAGTCCACTAATTTAAAAGAAAGCATTCATCGAGGGGTGACTGAGAGCTAGGGACTTGTTGGGGTCACAGTGCTAACTGGTTAATTAGGAAGTCTTCTCAGTGTTTCGGTCAGGCTGAAATACTGTCCATTTCAACTGTGGTTGCTTCTTTGTTTGGACATCCCTTGACACTTGGAGGGCCGGCCTTTGCTTTGGGTTGACTGGAAGTTTGCATTATGAGATGAACGGTCAGTTGTAACCATAACCCATCCCTGTCCCAGCTCTCCACGGGCCAGGTGGGCTCTCTACTTCCCCTGAGGTTCGAGCTGTCTCCATGGCTTTCTCTCATCGTGGCTTTGCTGAATAACCTGTTTAGATAGCTTGGATACTTGTCGGCTCTCTCTGAGTTCTGTTGTCTAGGAAGCTTATCTTATTCCTTTATTTTTTCAGTCTTAGAGTTTGCTGGGTTTAGACAGCACTTGTAACCCACAGGATTCCCAGAATGCTCCAAAGGTGCCTTATCAGAGAAAAATTATCTGCATGTTTTGCCTGAAAGCACATTTTTAGTGTTTGGAGGGTGAAGATTCTTTCTAGGACCACCCTAAAGAGTGTCTTCTGATGAGGACCACCCTAAAGAGTGTCTTTTGATGAGGGTCTGCACCCTATTGTGTCTCCCAGGTTGCACAGTCATGTCTGTGAATGTCATTGCTGGCATCTAGAATTTTAATAGATAAGCCATGGGGAAATCTATTAGACACCTGGATACTTTAGAATCCTTTGAAAACTGATCTCTCATTTGTGGGATCTCTGGACATGGTCTATTAACTGTCCGGCTTCCTTCCTCTTTCCCGAGTCCTGCCATGAGCACGCTAGAAAATGGAATGTGCTACTGGCAAACTTGAAAACAAACTGCTCTTCCTCCACAGTCGTTTTAGTTGTTCAAACAGCCATGGTATAGACATACGTATTTGTAGACACAGTATATTTGTTTATGTTTATACAGTACATGATAGGAATGCAACATGTGTGCTATATGTTATGTTATACACAGTTATCTGCTCATATTTATAAGTAATGTATTCATATTATAGTGAATACATATATAAAAACTCAGTGTAATTAGTTTAAAATTAGGGTACATATCGCAATAAACTATTTCTTAATGAAAATTAGAGCCCGAGACTTCAAAGCAGATAAGACATGCTGATGATCCTTACAATTTACTTTTGTCTTTGTCTTTTAAAGGAGGGTTAGGTCAGTTGTCTGAGGTACCATATGGCTAATTTTCTGACACTGAATTTCAATTATGGCTTCAAAAGTTGTGACTGATTCTTAATATATCCTCCAAAATGTGAATCCCAGAAATCAGTAGGTGAAATTTGAACCGATTTATTTTTTGGCAGGTTAGGAGCTAGGTGAAAGATTGCCTTGCTTGACCCCTGCAGTTGGCACAAGCGAACATCGACGTCCTTTGAGTTGTCCAAATAGTTTTTCACTATTCTACAGCATCCTTTATCCCTCGATAGAATTAGATATACTTCGTTGTTTTTGGATGCAAGAAACCACAAAATAATAAAATAAAATGAAATAAAATATAATCCAGTACAACCAAACTGGTGCTTGCTCTAAGTTATAATAAATTTAAAGGCATGGAAATTTCCTGTCTAACCACACAGATTTTCTCATATTGATTTCTGTTGTGTAAGCATTAGCATAGCTTTGGTGATAAGTGCGTCAGGCTTTCTGTTGCTCAAACATAAAGGACTTTTCCACGATACAGTTATCTGAGAAAGCCCTCAGGAACATCCTTGTGCGGCTCCGACTCGTATCTCCATAGGAATGGAGCCTAATGATATTGATGGGTAATAGGGAGTATGTTTTAAAACATTGTAATGATATCACCTGACATGAATAGCTTTGTTTTTAATGACGCATCTGCACCCTAATTTAAGTATAGCTTAAAAACAAAACTAATGCCTTCCAGGGGTGTTTTGAAGGCCTCTTAAAGGAAAAGTTCAAGAAGTAAAATAAAGCAGACTTCAAGGCATGCAAACGGAGTGTTAATGATCCCTTCACTTTTAAAATTTGTTGGACATAAAAGCGATGCTAATCTGATTAGTAACTGTGATTGGGTAAATCTACTGTAAAAATGGACGGTGCTCTGGCTTTTAACATGATAACATGGAGTCATCTGAGAAGTAAGGCCGTGGAAGATGGAAGTCTCTTTGATGGATTAGAAAGTATATTTACACATATTTTTGTTTCTATAAGCATATATATGCATATATATATGTGTTTAGTTCCTAGGAAATCAAGAGGAAAGGAAGGCAGTGTGACACAAACACAAGGTCTGTGGGTTTGGTTCGGCTCATGCTTCTCTTGCCTTTAGTGCCCACTTCTCGCTCTTCCTGCGTCAGCTCACCACACAGAAGAGGATGGCTAACTGGGTACTATGTGTAGCTGTTTATGTGATGTTGGAAAGCATCTCTCACTCTTTGACCTTGGAGATGCCCCCCAGCCTTTTGTCTGACCTGTAGCATCAGTTTGAATGTCACAGGTCCTTTCTGTAAAGCTAGCAGCTTGTTCCTTGGTGCCTGCATATACTGCAATTTGTCTTTTTGCCGAATGCCAAAAATCTCTGTCAGCTCAAGCAAGGTCCAAAGAAATGTCACGGCTGCTTGTGGATGTTTTTATCAGGGAAGAAAGGAGTTCTTCTCCAAGCCATTAAAATGTATGAAAACATACTAAAAAAGGAAGATTTTAACCAAATAAAAATTTCTTAGTTTAAACTTTATTTGGAATTTAAACTTTACTTTCCATTTTTATCCTAGTAGAGAGATTTCAAATTAAGTGAACCTGCTATGAACATTTTTAATAAACCCAGTGAACACCTTATTTATAAACAAAATGACTGCTTTTACAACACTCTTCGAGTAAGAATTTCATTATTAACAGTGTTATAAAATGTGAGTGTGGACATAAAACGCATGCTAACAATCAGACGGGAACAGCGATGGAGTCGGTGTCAGTTTGGCCACGTTCGTTTCGACTTATTTCCATGGCAAACTTTAAAAGAATTGGGCACATTTGTTGGCCTTTTAGGGGTTTTAGTTCGCCTCTGCCTTCAGTGGTGAAGCCTGGGGAGTTTGTCCGTCGGTGTCCGACAGAATCCAGGCATACTTAGAATGTAGCTGCGTGACTTCACTGTGACGCCATTGATTCCTCCATCCCTTGGCCATAGTGACAGCACGGTGCTTGTGAACAGAACAGAGAATGGAGTTAGTGCAGACGCTGTAGGGGAACAGAAGCAGGCTTGTAAGGCTTGGGTGGGGCAGTGTGCTGAATTCTGTTGAATGTTATAGGCAGAGGGAGGAAAATGACGTCCCAGCAACACAGGGCATCTTAGCCTACACCTTATTGCCAGCTGAGTCCTTCGATGTTAGCGTCTAAGTTCCCAACCTAGAATCTTTACAGTTCATGAACACACTGGTCCTGCCGTAGCTAAGACACCAATTTACTCTCGTCCCCCTAACCCTGGTCTTTATGGTCTCTTTTCCCATGGTGGTCTGTGAGCCTTGGCGAGGGAGGGGCAGTGATAAGGGTGTCTCATTTGTGGCCAAGCACTCCTCCCAACCTCTATTCTTTGCATTTGGCTAGGTTGTGAGCATCTGCATTAACCACCGTACACTGCACAATGAGACAAGATTCTCTCTTGACTTGTGAGAGCTGAGATAACCTTCAGGTAGAGAAACATGAGTTTAGAGAACAGTCTGACACCATGTCTGCTTAGCAAACAGAAGTAGTAGACTCATACCTGGGTCCTGTGACTCTTGCATTATGGGTTCTTGGACACATTTACAGCACTAGACATGTGTTTCTGTCTGTGGTTCAGGCCTTAAATCCAGTCAGAAAGTGCTTGGTTAACCCCATACCCTGCCAATCATTGTAGGGTTGATGTCTGTGTCAGACTGCTGGTGAACTTTTCCTCTCAATACCCTGGCAGCACCTTCCACTATCGGCACAGGCTTGATTTCTCCATGTTCTGTGACCACGTGTGCATTGTTTTTAGCAATTTGGTTTAATTCTGGTGGGCAACCAAGAGAAATAGCAACAGCCTGCATTGTTTTGGGTATCTCTGAGACATCTCTGACTAACAACTTAATAGGGGTTGTGTCCTATACCTGGTGCTGGGCTTTTAATGTGACAACATAGGACTTCTCAGGACCTAGTTATAGCATAGGTTATAAAATCTGATTAAGAGTTTGACTGGGTTTTTTTTTACCCCTTGATACACACTAATGAACCATTTCCCCCAAAAGTTCCCGCCAGTTGATGTCCCCAATGACCCTATGAAAGTTCCTATTTCCTTTATATACCAACTTAGAAATACAGATTTATGATCTTAAATCTTTATTAAGCAATGCTCACTGATAACAGTTACTTTCAGTTCCTTGATGAATATTTGAGCTGTTTTTAAATAATATTTTTATTATAAGTGTGCTCATGCCCTGTTCTGTTTCTGAGTTGTTTCTGGTTTGCTTTTCAGTTTTTATGAGGTCTTTACTTGCCAAGGAGGTTAACTTCTGTTGGATTTGTAGTAACTATTCTTTGTTTTCATTCTATTTTTTCCGTTAAATACTTAAGTAATGAAAGCTATTGATCCATGTGATTCTTTTCATTGTGGTTGCAGTTGGAGACCTTAGTCAACTCCAAACTCTTGACCATTTCCTAGCTGAGTGAACCACAGGAGGAAACACCACGCCTGGGATCTGGGTCTCTGTATATTAAAAGGCTACAGCAATACTCACCTTATCTCTGCTTTTATTATATTCAGAGAATTTTCTCTGTGATTCCTCGAGAAGCTGCCATTCGTAGGGTTTACAAATGCTCCACTGTTTCTAACTCCTGATTAGTGTGATAAAGAGATTTGTTCCCTCTACTGCTTCAAGGACTTTGGGTCATATTTTTGTGAGGTTAAGAAGCCACTTATTCTAATTAAAATTGTCATGAAAGCATAGCAAACACTTCTCTCTGGATAGAAAATAGTAAATCAGTTATATATCATCTGACGATGTCCCATGTGACAGTTTAGAAGACACTCTTAACATACATGTGTATTTTACTTCACTTCATCCAGTTCCCTTACAGGATAAGATGGGCATTGTTATGGCCTTCTTATATACGAGACACCGAGCTCAGAAATGCTGTATCTTTGTGCAGTTCATACAACACAGAAGTGGCCAAGAACTTGAATTTGATCGTGGGTTCCCAATTCCAAACCCACGCCTTCTTCTTCCTACCCTGGTATCTTCTTGGGTTTGGAGAAGTACACACGTATCGTGGCCACATTGTTGTGCCTGCTGGGGTCGAGCACATCTTGTTCTACCAGCAAGCCTGTCCACATCTCGATCACCAGTAACTTCCACGGAGCCTAGCATGAGCTTTATGATTCCACATTTGCTGTTCCAGACATTTTCTCAGAGAAGCAAGGAAGCAATATAGGCTGAGCTGACAGTCCTATCTAAACTGTTTGTGTTTCAGCCCCTCTCTTGTGTGAAGCATCATCTGACTCCTTTCTTTCCCCTTTTACAGTGACCATGCCTGCGTGGTCCATGTTGTAAGCCCTATTTTACACAGCATCTTTCAGTAGACTCCGCGGTGCCAGTGTTCGTGCTGACCTTTGCCAAACTAGTCACCCTCTCCCTTTTCCAAAGATGAAACCTGTGTCCAGATCTCATACACACTTAGACCAGAGTACATCCCCCCGATCTTGAATTGATGTGGTGTTGAAGAAAAATTAATAACACTGAAAAGTTTCAAAATGTGAGCAAACTAGAATCAGCCGAGTCAAATCTGAGATGAATCTGAGATGTTTCTAGAAGCACCAGCCTGTGTTGTGCCATGTGACTTCACTGCAGCCCTGAACAGTTCTGAACAGGCAACATGTGCATGCTTGCCGTGCATTCTGTCGCTTCACGAAACACCAATGCATGCAGACAACTGCATGCTGAGAACTACTGTGCAGACAAGAGTTTCTGCTTTTAGGCGGAGTGGTTTAATTATGCAAGCACAGGCCTTTGAGTAAACCCAGCCTGATTCCCCAGCCTGTATTAACTTATCCTTGAGCTGGAT
>JADRCH010000109.1:3749240-3761748 GCA_019843965.1 Rhynchomys soricoides | reverse complement strand
TGTCTACAGTGTCCATACATGTCTACAGTGTCCATACATGTCTACAGCGTCCATATATGTCTACAGTGTCCATACATGTGTACAATATACATACATATCTACAGTGTCCATACATGTCTACAATGTACACACATGTCTCCAATGGTATTTTATTTAGCTGTAACAGGAACTGACATGAATGTGCAGGAGAGTGGATAGAGCTGAAAAGTATCACATTAAGTGTGGTAACATGGGCTCAGAAAGACAAATACAATGTGCTGTTGCCTACAGGTGGATCCTGACTTTTGATGTTCATGTATGTATATAATTTGCTGTATGAAATCACACATCAGTTTTACTATAGCACGTATGTGAAGCCTTCCACTGTAAATACTTCAAAAATGAGCATAACATTAATGTTGCCCTGAGTCACTGGTACAGCTGGCTTATGCCTCAGGTAGAGTTGTCTATAACCTGGAGTCGCTTGTTTCCTTATTTCTGTGCTGAGTCATACTAGCATTTATCTTGCAGGATGACTTTAAGGATTAGATAAACTGACGAATACAGCATGATTAAACAGTCTCTAATAACAAACCCTAGGATGCCAGTAGCTGTTGTTCTTGATCATTATTTGTGTTCCAGGTTCCTTTCTTTTGTGTAGGTATTCACCATATCAGTTTTTATTATGTCTTCAAGGTTTCCCTAACAAAACCGCTATGGTCTGAATGTTTGGCTCACCTCAACTTCGTAAGTTCCAAACTGTTACTGTTGTGGGTATGGAGACAGGGCCTTTGGGGCGTAGTAGATCACAAGGTTGGGACTGTAATGGATGAGATCACTGTCTTTATCAAAGGCCATAGAACTAACTCACCTTTTCTACTCTGAAAACATCAAGAGAAACTGGAGGCTCTGCTTGTGGCACTGGTAGAAATGACTTTCTCTGTTTAATGCAGCCAATCTATGCTTCCTTTTGTGGGCCACCTAATGAGTAACACACAAATCCTTTCCTGTGTAAAATATTGGTTAAATTTTTCTGCCTCAGTCCCTCTTCTTCTTCTTGCGTAAATCATCTCTTGACAGTATATAATCTATCTTCCCTCCTCCTACAGAAGTGTGTGTGTGTGTGTGTGTGTGTGTGTGTTCATGCTACCACATGTGCATGAAGGTCAGGAGACAGCCTTTGGAATTCAGTTGTTACCTTCCATCTTGGTGAGGAAGGGTCTCTCTTGTATATTTGGGTACTAGTAAGAACTCAAGACCAATTGACCTTTGAACTTCTGAGTCATCCTTGTGTCTCTGCTTCCCGACTCACTGTAGGCAAGCTGGGTTTACAGAGGTGTGCCTTCACATTCAGTTTCTACACCAAGTCTGGGAACCGAACTCAGGCTGGCCGGCTTGTACAGCAAGTATGTTTGCTTGCTGAGTCATCTCCCAGTTCTGTTTTTACCCTCCACCCCATTTATAAATGTGTTAACCAAGTTCCAGGACTGTGGATGGCCTTTGGTAGGTAATAAAATCACAAGGTGGAAGTCAAACCCAGGAGAGCGGTATCTTTATTAGAGGCCAGAGAGCTCTTCCTGATCCACAAAGACACCAAAGGAAGCTGCAGACTGCGAGCCCCAGTGGCCTAGCTAGAGCTGCACCACTGGCTCCTGACCTCCAGAACACCAGGAAACCAAGACTTTCTTTTGTTGATCACAAACTCTCCAGACGAATGCAATGAGGTTGTGGCTGTGAGATCGTGTAAAAGTGGTCAACAATGAGAAATGGAACTGTGGCACCTCACAGAGTTTTGGTATGATTTAAGTGAGACAGTTAACACAAGAGTGTTAGATTTATCACTGTAATTGATCTGGCCTTTGAAATTTTGTAATAGTTAATCTTCATTGTCAACTTTACTGGATTTGGAATCACCATGGATGTGATATATATACATATACATTATATATACAATACATATATATGTATATATACTCTACACACATATAGACATAAGCATATACACATATATGTATACGCACATATATTTCCCTTCAGTACTCGTATCTTAAAGAGCATGGAATCAGGTTGCTGATGGCTAATCCTGGCCTCTCCTCTGTGACTGCCTGAATAGCTTCCTCAGTCATGCTGGACATCAGTGTATTCACCTAAGAAATGAGGACAGCTAAAGCTAATTTCACAGGGCATTGCTAAAAGTAATGGGAAGCTAACATGTGCAAGGCACACCTGGCTTGTCAACTGCCAATCAGCGAAGTCCCTCTCACATACAAAGGAAGGTTCCTCATAAACGGGACTAAATCATCTCCTGTGGTTTGTGTGTTCTTTCCATTATATGAAAGGAGCTGCGTTCTGTGGTCTCATCTGCATATGTAGGTGCATAGAACATATAACTTTCTTTTGTTGTGTCTCCCCTACTGGTTTTGATTGACTGTAGTGTGGAAGAGCCCCATTCCTTCAGCCTCTGCTCAATAAAGACACAAGGTGTCCAAGAGGCTGTGTGGAACTGAGGTAGGTCACTGCCATGGTTTCCTGGAAGGTGTCTGAGTGGTTGAGGAAGTGGGGATCTGCTGATGTCACCCCCTTTCCATTCACCTACTCAGAAGCTTTATAAGTATGAATAATTCTATCAACACAGTGCTCTGACTACTGTGCTTGTAGCTGAAACCCCATGTCATCTCTTAAACCATGGACATCTTTTAAAAAAATAGTCCCTTTAATTAGAGATTACAATTTTTTATTTCAGAGTCACATCCCTAGCAAAACCGATGCCTTTCTTCTTATATGTTGACAGAATACTTAATTTTTGGAAAATTATTTGGTGCTTGTTTTAGATAAATTGGGCCAGTAAACGGTAGGCTTTGAATATAATTATTTTTTAAAACATAGATTATAATTAATATTCATCAGGTGTTTTATAAAACACACTGTGTCATTCATTATACATATATTATATATACATAGGTGTATATTATTTATCTAATAAGTGCCAGCCAGCTGTGCAGTCAAACAGGCAGTGTATGTTTACACACATTGTCCCCTCCCCCAGATCAGAAGCTATTTCTGTTTTTATGACCACCATATGGATGCAAGGCAGATATTAAGTAAAGAGCTATTTAATATAATAATAGTCAAAACTGAGGTGAGAACATGGGGTCGAGAGAGGGAGCTCGGAGCAGCGAGGTCTCAGCCAAGGGAGGCTTGGCAGCGGACAGAGCTTCTGAGCTGAGAGCTGAACGACAAACACTAGCTACCTGTGCCAAGGAGCCAGGGAAGCCACAGGAGACTACTCCCGAGAGACTGCCTGCCGTGTGTGCAAAGGTCTTGAGGCAGGAGGATGAGAGGATTGTTTGCTGTGTAAGTGAGGTGTTCACTGTGCTCGGGTCCAGAGGAGTATGGTAAAGTGGTCACTGAGTTAGGCAGGAGTGGGGTAAGCTGGGTGGTGTTGACTCTGTTAGTAATGTGGGTTGGCCAGAATGAGATCCCTCAGAGGCTGTAAGAAGCTTAGGGCGTGGGCTGTGATGGGGCGGGGGGGGGGGTGGGGGGGGAGGAAGGAGGACAAAAGAAACAGGTGTCCTCTGATGGCCGCTAGACCTGTGATGTCGTCACCCTCCACACATGAGCTTCAACTCTCCCTAGGCACATGCCTGTAGAGGAATATGATTGTAAGATGAATTCTTAACAGGCACTGATTGAATCTGCATAGTGACAATCTCTGAACCTTAATTTGAATGCAAAGCTTGGCCCTCCACGTGTCTCTCTGATAAGCTTTCAGTGCAAAAAGTGTGGAAAGGATTCAAGCCAGGAACACATCATGCCGTCATCATATGATGAGACATATTGATGAAAATGGCTGTCAATATAGATTGATTTTATAGGGCCAGTGGGAATTAGAAAAGATCACTGACAGGCAGTGATGGAACAATATGCTGGTGGGAAGTCAAGGGATTTGAAAAGAAACAGAGTCGCTGTCTCTGTCTGGGATGAAATATAGCGAACAGCTGTCATCTTCCACTCTACCGAACACGGCCCGTACTGAATCTAGAATTAAGTAACTAGCTGGGCGGGGAAACAGAATGTCTAGGGTGTAGCCATTTGACGGCCTTTCACATATATAAATGTATTCAATAGCATTTCTTTATTTTCAACAAAATGTTTTACGTATTTTCATCTAGGCATACAGATGATTTCAAACTCACTCCTCTCTTCCCCTCACATATTTTTAAATTTTATTTATGTGATATGTGTGTGTGTGTGTGTGTGTGTGTGCCTGTGCATGTTGTGTATGTGCACACTAAGGTGTGAGTGTAGAGATCAGAGGACAACCTCTGGTGTCAGTCCTGGCCTTTCACCTTCTTTTCTTGTTTCCCACTGTGTTTGCAAGGCTTGCAGGCCTTTGAGCTTTCAGGGATTCCCCTGGCCCTGCCTCTACCTCCTCGTAGAAATGCTAGGGTTGCAGATGCCTGCATCTCCCAGTGCATGTGCCGAGATCCATAGCCTACTGCATCTGCCTTTCACATAGACTCTGGACGTAGAAGTTCACAACCTCCTGCTTGCACAGACCACACCACTGTCCACCGAGCAGCTCTCTAGTGCCCCTGAAATTCTCATTTGCCAAAGAGCTATTTGTATAGCTCCCTTAGGTCTGTAGATCACACAGTTTTCATGTGTTAATGTGTGGTGTATGTACATGTTCATGGTGCTGTGTGTGCATGTGTGTGTGGGTCCGTGTGGAGGTCAAAGGTCAGTGTTGATTGAGTGTGTTCCTCAGTGACTGTCACCCTTAGTTTTTAAGACAGAGTCTCTCAGTGGACCTAGAGCTCATGAATTCACTGGCTGGCCAGTGAGGTCCAGGAATCTGCCTGTCTTTGCAGCCCCTCTCCAAACACAGAAGTTGTAGATAGACACCCACTGCTATCCCTCTCTTTTGTGGGGGTGCTGGAGAGGCAAATTCATATTCTAGTGCTCGCGGGTCAGACTCTGCACTGATTCAGCCAGATCCCAGGCCTGGCTTTGTTTTTATTTTTAAGCATTTACTCCATTCATTCATTCATTCATTCGTATGTGTGCCATAGAATATGTGTGTAGGTGAGAGGACATCTTGGAGGAGTTGCTTCTCTCCTTCAACCATGTGGGTTCAGGGATTGAACAAGTCACCAGGTTTGGCAGCCAGCACTTTTGCCTGCTGAGCAGTCTTGCGGACCCTGGCTTTGTTTTAGTAATAGAAGAGAATTTGCTGGCAAACATTTCTCGAGCATCAGTAGTGAAGTATTAGTTGATGAGTTTTAAATCTGAACCTTCCCACCTTCGAATCCTGTAACATGGAAAATTCTGAAAGCAATTCAACGACTTCCGTTTAGTTCTTTATACCTCAGAGGTTAAATGCACAAGAAAAAGAGTTTGAGTCCCGAGAGCAGAAATATCACGTCGCGAACGGCCACAGTGCCACAGGCTCTGTTACCCTTTCCTTCCCATCTCCCCCGAATGCCCAGAATAATTGATTATCTATGTTAGATCCTACTAGCATTGAAGCGTAAAAGGCAGAGCACACGGGACAAAGTTAATGAAATTTCACATTTTGCTCTGCCTACCCTTTTCTTTTCAGCTAACCTAAGTTAATAAAACTTTACCCCCAAAGCCTTTGAAATTTCATCATGGGTTTTCTGAAAAACGTGAAAATTGACCTAGGAGCCCTTGACCTCTAACTTGGCGGCTACTGAAAGTCTGGCCTCATAATTCATGACGCAGTGACAGCTCGGTTGGCCTATAAACCGGGTCTCCATCCCACTGGCTTTTCTGGTTCCCTCGCCTTGAAATTCCAGCCACTGGGAAGCCTGCTTCTCTGCTTGGGCTGCAGTGGCTGTGTTTATGGAACCTCTAGCTGTCTCTAGGATGATCCCAAGGGAATTTGAATTAACCTCCAGTCTCTAGATCCTGCATAACCCAGGGCTGATATCTCTCCGACCACCTTTCCAGATCTCCAAGCCTCAGCCCCACCCCCAAGCATTGTCAGAAGGCTGCAGAAATGCAACTGTCCGGCAGAGCTCTATCCAGGCAAGGATAAGATCTGCAAATAATTCTGGCTAAAAACTGAGGAGTCCTGACATCTTGTTTTGACTTTTAGTATTTTTTTTTTAAAGCATGGCAGCTGCTGTGTATCATAGAGCCTCTCTCCTCATATTCCATTAGGTTTTGAAATTGATGACCAGCAAGGGGCGGGGGTGCTGCGCTTTTGTCTAGTAGAGTTTGCTTAAAGGAGTCTTTTTCCCCAAGGAAGGATTTGTCTTTCTGACTGACAGGTGCAGGGATCTCTCATTTATATCAAAGGTCCTTTGGGGGGCCTTTCCCCCTTTCTCTTCTTAAAACAGAACAAAGGAAGGGAAGGATGTCAGAGGTTTGGGAAAGTCAGGCTCACATTAACATTCTGTGCCAGCCAGGACTTCCTTATCTGAATAACGCTTGTCTTCTCAAACAATCTACTTTTATGTTAAGAAATAACTTCTCCTTCATACTCTAAGGCCAGTGCCAGGCTGTGAATCTTGCTGTCTCAGCACTCAAAAATAGAAAATGGAGCACGTGACCAGTTATAGTTGGTAGTGTGGGGTGGTAAGTCTGGGTGATCCACTGCAGACTTTTTGAAATATTTGCATTCACCTGGGTGGGTTGGGAGGGGCGGCCACAGCAGGGAGGGCTTGGAGGACTCACATCACCCATAAGAAGGTGGTGAATGGTGGAAGTGCCCCTTGGGCTTAGTCAAAACTTGGGATGGCCCTGGGCGTGGAGGCACTCATCTGTAATCTCAGTTCTTGGGGTGTGGAGGTAGGTGAATCAGGAGTCTAAGGACACCCTCAAGCACATAGCCAGCCTGGGCTACACAACACCCTTCCTCAAAAAATAAATAAAAATATAATCAATAAACAAGCAAATCCTAAGATAGAAGAAGTCTTCACATTGGAATTGGGCCTGTGCTTTGGAAAGCCCCACGTTCTCCTTAGCACTGGGTCTTTCTGGAAGCTGAATGTAGAAGAGTGGGGAGCAAAGCCAGAATCCAGGATACTCCTATAGGAATGACCATGGATGCTGCACGGTAGAGCTGGGTCAGCAAGTCAACAGTGGTTAGGTGGGCTTGGGAACACAGTCTGTTAGAAAGATCAGTTGGAGGGCTGGGTGGAGGATTTCAGTCTCAGATAAAAGGCATAATGAAAAAGAATGTTGTATTCTGAATTATGGAGTAATTCCCTTCGAAAGCTGAGTCTGTTATTTAATAGACTACTACAAGTGCTATCTATTAATTACTGGAATTGTTCTCAGATTGAGAATTCTTCACAAGGGCTATAACGACACAGATAATGTCTTTCTAGATAGACTTACCCAACTTTGCTCTGAGCTCATACACGCATCGAGGGGCCCAAGGAAGTATGCCTTGTTATCAGGAGATATCTGGATTATTGTGGAATTGTGACTATAAACTGCAGGCTAGACTGTGTTGGCAATAAATAAGAAGTGGTTAGAAAAAAAATTGTTTACAAGCACTAGGAATATAATTCCATGGTAGAGAGCTTGTCTAACGTGTGTGTTCAGTTCCCAGCAAAGGAAGAAGGAACTAAATAAATGACTTTCGAATTCACAGCAGGTCTATAATGTTGGTACTAAGCCAAATTTTTCTATGGTATATGGAAATCATATGTAATAAAGGGGGCAGTGATTTGAGTGGAAAATGTCCCTCATCAGTGCATGTATTTGAACATGTAGTCCCCACTGGTGGCACACTTGAAGAGGTTAAGGCATCGCCTTGCTGGAGGAAGTACAACGCTCGGGTTGGGATTTGAGGCTCTGTAGCCTTCCTCTCACTTCCTGTTACCTCTCTCTGCTTCCTGTTTGTAAGGCGATCTCGGTTGCTTGCCTGTGAAGGTCAGCTTCAAGCTCCTGCTACACCTTTCCTGCCTCCAGGGAATCTATCCCTCCAGGACGGTCAGCCAAACTAAACCCTTTTCTCCTTTCCGTTGCTTTTTGTCATGGCAACAGGAAAGTAACTGACAGGATGGGTTTTCTTAGAGTAGCCCCTTCTATAGCTTCTCTTACCTCCTCTCCCACAATCTATCTTCCCTTCCACTCTGATGTCTTTTTTATGTGTGACCCGGTGAGTCTTACTAGGCCTGTTTACAGGAACATGGGCACCCTGACAGGGGCTGAAGAAAATGTCCCTCTGCTGTACATCAGCTGTTAACCATGACAAATCTTCAGAGCTCTTTGAACCATTCCCTTTGTGTGGGAAGGTGCTGATGGGTCGGTCTTGTGTGCATCTTACCACAGCTATTGTGAGGCTGAGAACAAGGGTCGTGCCATGTCCACATGTCAGCATGCCATATCTCTCCCTGAAAATCAAATGTACAATCTTTAAAGACCAGTCTGGTCACACACAATCCTTTGCCTCAGCCTCCGTCAGTATTCATGTTCCATTTGTACACTTACAGAAATTACACATTATGATTGGTAGGTGAGTGGTTTTAGGCTACCAAAGCTAGTGTGTGTGTGTGTGTGTGTGTGTGTGTGTGTGTGTGTGTGTAGACAGTCTTTCCTTAGCTTGGATTCGCCTTAACTTGAAATCCTTCTGCTTTAGCTTCTCAAGTGCCAGCATTTCTTTTCTGTTGCACACTTAGAGAATCCAAGAGTTATGATGATAAAAATGAGCATTGCTGGGCTGACAAATCACTCTATTATTTTCTTTTTGAGATAGGCTCTTTCCTTGAAATTGCTATACAGCTCAGGATACCCTTTAACTTGCGAACCTCCTGCCTCAGCCTCAGGAACACTGGAATTATCAGTGTGTGCCAGCTTTATGGCAAAAGATCTATGATGATCTAGAGTTTGCATTTTCTCTATTGTGTCTTGCCATCTTTTTAGATGGGTACCCTACCTTACGCATTAAATATAAACGTAAGTACAGAATGAAGCCGAATAGAATGTGGAGTGTATGATCAGTTGAAATGAGAGGCACAGGGAAGGGCCCACAGCAGTGGGGTGATCTGGAGTAGCTTTTATGCAAGAGAAGCCCACACCATTTCTGATGTCACTATGGTATCTTAGTCTGCCCTGGAAACAGGACCCTGAGTCTGAGGTAGAGGTCTTCTCTCTCTGTTGCTGTCTGTGGTCTTGCTGTGTCCCAACTTCCATGTATAACTGTTCCATTTCTCCGGGCAGTGGTGGCGCACACCTTTAATCCCAGCACTTGGGAGGCAGAGGCAGGCGGATTTCTGAGTTCGAGGCCAGCCTGGTCTACACAGTGAGTTCCAGGACAGCCAGGGCTACACAGAGAAATCCTGTCTCAAAAAACCAAAAAACCAAAAAACCAAACCAAACCAAACCAAAACAAAAAAGTTCCATTTCTACTCTCTAGTGTGGTGCCTAGTACATAGTAGGACAGACAATAGTATACAATATGAAGGAAGAGCTTGGAGCTTTTCATTTTTAATTTCTTTCCATTCTAAAAGTCTGATTGAGGCCTAGTTAGTAACTATAGCTTCTTTGATACTGGGAACTTTAACTTACAAGGTTGTCATTGAGAGTTAGCTAGTGTGATATTTGGCAAGATACAGAGATCCGGAAGCAATGGAAAGACCATCTGTTTTAAAATGACTGTGATAACTTTCATTGATCAAATTCCACAAATGTTCGGGATAGCACAGGGAAAATAGAAATCATGTCTCCAGCTTAGGACTTGTTCACAGTTTCATGGCACTGGTCTTGGTGACTGAGTTGAAAAGTCTGATATCTTGCAAGATACAGAGGTCCTCCAGAAAATATAATGAGATCACAGAATTGTGATAGTTTTATTAGCAGTTTGTGTTGATCACAGGTCACAAATGCACCAGGCGCTGCTGAGAAAATCAAAGCCAGCCAGCCAGTTGAGAATCTGAACATAGTTTTGTGGTGCTAGTCTTAGGGACCAGCCTGCCAATGCTTGAGCATCTGATCATGTCTGTTACATGAGGAAAAGAACCCAAGTGACATGAGGAATGGCCGGAGACGAGAGCTCCTGAAAGCCATGGTACTGGAAAGTGTGATTGCTTCCCATCTTTGTGGTTTGGAAAGCTGGCCGCCCACGCGTGGTTTCTGATGTGGAAGCCAAGTCCTTTGTTCCAGGCCTAGTAATTGGCCACGTGAGGGTCACATATCTTGGTTCTCAGTTTTCTCATTCTGGAAAAGTTGATAGTAGTGTCAACACCATCGGTCCATTGTGGTGATTCATAAAGAATGACCTAGCATAATCTAAGAAAATTCAGTCTCCATGGCAACTGTGCACACACACTCCATATTTTCCAAGTGTGTTAAAAAAATCAAAATAAACCAGGAGTTCATTCTTACTGATGTGGTTCAGTGGTGCTCGGACTGTGCAATTCTACATGCACTTCCTCTCCTGAAGTCTTAGTAACAAAAGACAGAGACGAGGAGGAGGATCCAGTTTCCATACCAGAAACCAGAAGCTTGGCAGATGTAAAATCCCCTGAACATGAAGTCGCTTCTTCAGTTACAAGTGGGAGCCATTTCTGATGCACCAGCGTATTCCCCAGATTTCCATTAATGCTCTACAGCAACTCCAAACTCCCATTTGTCCTTTACACGCACTCAATAAAACATCCGTGAAAACCTTCTCCTACGCTGGAAAAATACCACAATCAAATGCTTGGTAATCACTTTGGCTTCTTCTTCTTTGTTCACCCCTTGTTCATTCACATTCATTAATCCATCTGTTCTTATGTACATTGATACATTCACTCACAGAGTCATTATTGCTAAGTTCCAGGTGTGGAGCTAGGTGCCAAGGTGATACAGATCACTGTCTTTATTAATGTTTATGACTCTTCAGCTTCAGTCAGTAATCAGTGAAGGCTTTTAATGGATCATTTCAATATTTATATTAATATGTGAGATTCTCTGCATCTCTGAAAAAATGTATTGCCTATCAGAGTTCCTAATGAATTAATAAGGGTTTAAAATCCTCATTTTCCTGCAATAAATACAAATGTATGTTCAAATTAAAAATAACTTAAATTTTGAACATATGTTTATATGTGAAATATTAACACAGAAACATGACGCTTGCTAGATGCTCTGTTATATCACAGACAAAAGACTTTTTCCACTTAAACAAAAGCTGTGGACTGTAGCCCTGATCCTCTCACATATGTACAAGTGTGAATCACAACTGTTTCTTAGGCTAATCATTTAGGACATCTCGGGGAGGATAGTCTTTCAGTTAATAACTGGATTCAGGAATTAAAATAACAGAACTGGGCTGAGGGTGTAGCCCATTCGTGGAGTGCTTGCCTAGCATGTTCCAAGCCCTGGGTTTGACTCAGCACTGTAGAAACTGGGCACAGTGATGCTCCCTGGGATCCCAGCACTGGTGGGAAGAGGCAGGGGATCAGAAGTTGATGGTGAGTTTGAGGCTCTGTAAGACCTTACCTAACAGAAGCTCCTAACAGTGAAGGGAAGCATTGTCTTTGTGTGTGCAGCTTCATGCGCTGACACTCATGTACTGGGTCTCATACACGGTCACTGGACAGAGGTCACTTGTGTTTCTTGGCTCTGCTTTGCTTGCATTGGCTTTCTTCTGAGTATGCTCTTCCCTCATGGTGATGAAATTGCCCTCAGCAATTCCTTGTTGTGTCCTGTTTGCCCAGCAATCTAAGTGGGGGGTTGATTTTATTAGTGTTAAGCGAAACATAATAGTAATTTTTAGTAATGCTTGTTTGTGTGCTTTGGGTCACATGTCCTTCCTTTGGCCTGGTTTAGACTCACCCCGATCACATACTTGAAGAATGTGGACAGGAAAACCAAACTGTTACTAGAGAGAGACACTGAATACTGATGTGTGTTACATTACAGAGAGAAATGTCTAGAGCCTGGTGAAGGCCTCAGATCACAGCTAAATAGTACACATTTGGCTGTCTCTCTCTTACCCTGTGTGCACATTTCCCTCCAGCTTATGCATCTTGGTTTGCTTTTTAGTTTCTTTATAAGTTGAAGCTATGGTTTACAAACAGAATCTTTTTAGGACTGTGAAATCCTGAAGTGGAGAATACTCCCATTTACAGCTGTTTGGACACCTGGCCTGGTGTGGTGCAAAATCGTCTATTTTTACCTCATTAAAATTCCTTGATGCTGATGGCAGATAGACTCTTTGGAGCAGGATTTTGTCTCCTTTGTAAGGAATGTTTTTATAGTGTGTGGGATTATGGGTATTTATTACTGGGAACCTTCCTAAGGAACATTGGGAAGCTGCCCGTACCACATTGTGGTACGCACTGAAGTCACCGTGTGGTTCAACATCAGATGCTATACCTGTATTAGTTACTTCCCTGTTTCTGTGGCAAAGTACTTAACAAAAGCAACTTAAGTGAGAAAGGGTTTATTTCGGTTTCCACCTTGAGGAAATGGTCCATCATGGCGGCCTGTTTCTGTGGTAAAGTACTTAACAAAAGCAACTTAAGTGAGAAAGGGTTTATTTCGGTTTCCACCTTGAGGAAAT
>JADRCH010000109.1:3715930-3749230 GCA_019843965.1 Rhynchomys soricoides | reverse complement strand
CAACTTAAGTGAGAAAGGGTTTATTTCGGTTTCCACCTTGAGGAAATGGTCCATCATGGCGGGGAAGGCAAGGCAGCAGGAACTTGAGATAGCTGGCCACATTGTGTCCACAGTCAAGAAGCAGAGAGTGATGAACATAAGCACAATGTTCTCCAGTTTATTCATTCGAGGATCCTAACCTTAGGGACTGTCTTCTATCTCAGGAAACCTAGATCACCCCTCCCAGGCATGCCCAGAGGCTGGTCTCCTAGGAGACTCTAGAGCCAGTCAAGTTGACCATCAATATTGATCATCATTACCTCTAATTGGTTAGTTATCCTTAACCTAATGGCTTTTTAAATGTTCAGAGATGTTCAATATGTGCCAAGGACTCATCGTAGCAATCAGAACAGAAAGAAGTTTATAAACACAATTTCCCATAAAGCTGTGAGGCTGGCATATTTCATTTAAGAATTTACATGGAATTATTCAATACATGTTCATTACCTTTCTGACAAACTTTCTGTATGAGTTCTTGTGATCCTAAAAATTAGTGCTTTTAACCTCTTCACAACATTATTCAAGACTTTTTTAAAAGTCCAGATCAAGGTTAATTTAACACCTACTGTCAGGGGAGGGGATGGAAACTGAAGCCCCACTCTGTTAGCACACTGCACACATAGAAGGACCCAGGAAGAGTTGGCTAAAACACATAGTGCACACAAATACCCCACATACTTCATACAGAAATAGCTATAATGCCATGAAAACATTGAAACTTTATATTTAAAATATTAGCCTCTCAGACCTGTACTGCATTCCCTCTCTGAAACAAAACATATACTATCAGAATTTATGATACTTGAATTTGTGCCGCAGTTAAGGAGTCCAGGGCCCAGAGAGATGGCTCCTAGCTAAGTGTGTATTCCTCTTCCAGAAGAGCCAAGTTGATCCTAGCACCCAGAAATAGAATTTCCTCTTTATAACATATACATAGGTTTAGTTCTGCTTAAGGAGATACAGTTCCCTTAAGCAGTTGTTACATTTTATTTTTCTTTCAATTGAGTTTGATATGCATTTGTCAGGGCTCACAGTTGTGTGTCTCTTTATGTTTTGATGTGGTAGGTATGCCACGGTGCCTCACTGTGGCTTTGATTTCCATTTGTCTTTCCATAGTAGAAAGGTGGGATGATGTCAGGAGGCACAGAACGACCCTTAAATGCAGGTATAATCTGTAGTCACCTGTGGGGTAAGCCTTGCAATACATTTGGAGAATTCTCCTGCTTCAGAACTTTCTATACAGTCCCTACATTCCGTAGCATTTGATACTAGCATACTTCCCTTTGGATTTAATTATGGTTTGTTGTCACTAAGTGCATTCACAGATTAGCCAGGGAGTTTCATGGATTGGAAGATGTTAGAGGAGGTGACCTGAGGAGAGAGCAGTATGGAGGGAAGCAGTAATGGTCAGGTGGCACAAGCAGCAGGAAGACTGGATCAGGCTGATCCAGAGAAGAGGAGTGCACTGGTGAGAGGCTTCCACAGGAGAGCTTCCATTCTCAGAAGGACTCTGAGGATAGCAAGCCCTTATTTACAGATGGACTGGATTCTGGGAGTCAAGACTCTGAGTGATGTCTAGGTAACATCTGGCTTCCTTAGTGGAGTGTCTGATAATCTAACCAGGGAGCAGACTCGGCCTCAAGGCTGACCAAGCATTCTCGAAGAGTGGACATCCACATGTGGTCATGGGTTAGGATAAAACTGGAGGTTTCAAGGATGTCATAGAAACAGATGGTTGCATCTGTACGTCGGTAGCTTAGCTGGAACGGACACAAAGATTCAAGTGGGGTTAACATCTCAGCTCTGCTAGTTAAAATAGGCTCTAAATTTGATTGGTTATTTGGTTACTCTGAGCCTTGGCCTTTTTATGTGGTGAGAAGGAAAACAATGAATATTATAGAAGTCTTTTGGGGAGAGAAGGGAGTGAGTCAACAAACATGGAAGCCCCCAGCCTAGATTCCAGACAAGGGACAACTTCTTTCCTATATTAGGGCTAATGTTTGTGGTGTTTTCTTTCAATAGCAGGGGATCTTTCTACTAACAGTGGACCAAACACTATGCACCGAATGGCTGGAGAAAGTGTAAGAACAAAGGAAGGGAAACTCATGTTGATCATTAGTCTGGGAGGGATCCAGTTAATCAATATGTTCTCAGGTATACTCTGTAGTGTTGTAGCAACGGGGAAGGGTGGGCGCCCTACCTCCCTCTTCCTTGTAGGGGAGTTGAAGAAACCTTCAGTGGGTGTGTAAAGAATGGATGAAGTAAGTGTGTGATTGTTTGACTCAGGCACAATCAGGACAGGGACCTGATGCCGCAGACCCAAGGAAATGGCAAGGTCTTCCCTCTGAGGTGTGGCTCAAAGAGATGGCAAAGCCTTCTCCTGGTCTGACAGTGTATGCAAACACCAGTGATTATGCATAGTTGGATGATTGACCAGTGTGTCCAAAGACTAGCACCTGCAGCTCCATCCTTCCAGATGTTTACAGCCTGAGGGTATGAGCTACAGAGGCCTCCTAGTGAGACTAGCTTCCCTCTGGAACCCCTGTTTCTAACAAACATGCTGAGGACTGAGGAGTTGCTTAGTTGCTACTGCTACACCATAACTCACACAGCCCATCTGTCCCCAAATTTTTGCATGTGTGTCTTTGTGGTTGTCTTTGTTTTCATTCCCTCAGCTGTCCCAGGCAGGTTCCCAGGACTAAGCAGTGAAGGATGGAGGGGAACCCTAAGTCTCCTGAGTGACTTTAATGTTTGCAAAGCTTACTTTTAATGATAGCTCTTAAACAGTTTAACCTCTCTTCTAGCCCACCACCCACCGGAGGTAGTGGAATAGAAAGGGTGTGGGGGAAGTGGACCTGTTTAGAAATGGTTCTTTGAAGCAAATCCCATGCATTGTCAGGCACAGGTCAGTAGTGTCAGAAGAGCAGCAGGTGGTATGAGGGACAGCTAGGCAGGAGGGATTTGGACAAACAGAAACACCAGAAGTTCTTGGTTGTGCCTCTCTCAGCAAAGACTCGAAACCAACAAGGGTTGCACAGCTAGCTCTATAAGCAAGCCTAGCCCAGCCCCCACCACTGTCTGTTGAGTCCCTCCAAACATCATGTGTCCCCCATGGGTCTTGCCTCAGCACTGGAGTCTGTCTCAGCTGACATCACTCTGTCGATCAGCCCGAGTCCGAGAAAGCGGCTAGAAACTGCAGCACATCACCAGAAGTTTTTGGTGCATTTCTCTCTATGTTCCAACAAATGCAGCTCAACTATGCAAGGCGGACCAATATATGCGTGTTGTTAGCGAAGAATCCTTCATCATGTGTTCTTTCACATGCTTGCTTTAGCAGAACCTCGTTTCTCCAGTGTCTACTTCAGCAAAACCTTCCTTCACGAGTCTGTCCTACTCTCTCACCTGTGTCCACTTCAGCGAGACACCGTCCAATACAATTGACTCTCCAAAGAGCCCTTAAGTTTCCATGTCACTCCCGTTCTTCTGTGATCATGTCACAGAGCATACAATTATGTATATGATGTCTTGATAATTGGCTGTCTTCCTCACTAGGCGGTGTGCTCCATGGGAACTGCCTGTCTTCAGCGTGTTCACAGTGTAGACAGTGACTACAGCAGAAGCTGGGAGACAGTGAGCACAAGGATCACAAAGGAGCAGGGGAAAAAGGAGCTGTTAAGATCGTTCCTAATGATCTTTTTTTTGGTCTTGGTCTTTCAGAGGTATTCAAATGCTATCCATTGTGTTAAGATTCACCTGAAAGACTTATAAATTGCTCATCATCCATACCCTAGTTCCTTGAACATAAGTCTCCACCCTGTATAAGGTTGCATAGCTGAATGAAGAGGTTGTAAAAAATAATTTGGCATCATGGGACTTCACTGAGCCTTGGTTCAGAAGACACACCCGTATGCACTTGGTACCATGGCCCTGCTGCTGAGCACTGCCTGAAAGGTCTTGGCTTAGATCCAAGACTGGGATGTTATACTCTGTAGTGCTTTAACTGTACCTACAAAGCTTTCTCCACGTATAGAAACAGTGATTTGATTATGGAAATCAGAATTTTAGTATTTTCCCACCATCATTCCTTAGCAAGTCTGTATCAAATTAGTGTAAATCTACTTTTGTATTAAGTTAGAATGTTCTGATTACCATCTGAGTCAGGTATTTAAAGTTCAAAAGAAAATAAACAAACAACCCACCCACACCCATCCAATGAAGTTTTGTTTGAGGGCTGAATTCCAGTATGGTTCTACTCATATCTCTACTGAATATTGATGTAAAGTGATGTTTACTTATTGATGATTTTAAAATCAAATTATTGTTGGATATCCACCAGAGAAGACTGCTTGGAGACAGATTTAAGTCAATAGGAAATCTTTATTAGCTGGCTGGTGACTACTCTGGGTGTTTGGGATTTCAGTGTAAACTTAAGCTGTTCTCATGGTGAGCTCTTGAGCACAAACCCCATATACTGGGTCAACACAATTTCAGTTTGCAAGAACAGTTAGCCAGAAGTGGAACTACAGAAGCCAAAAAGGCAAGGTTAGTACATTTGAAGACTTTCCCAGAACTGCGTCTTTGATGGATTAGGACTTTGTTTTTGTTTTGGCAGGTGGTGCTGTCTACGTACTGAGTTTTACAGCCTGCATGGTATTTCCATCATGGAGTCAGTTGTGTTAAGGTCTGGTGGGCCTGTTACAATATCAATCAGCTCTGTACAGCGTTGAAGATTCTCTTTGTCCAATAATATCAAATATTCTGGCAAGATTTAATCTTTATATAAAACTCATGCACACTGTGGCGGCTTGAATGAGATGGCCTGCGTAGGCCAGTATCTTTGAATGCCTGGTCCTTAGGGTGTGGCACCATCTGAGAGGGATTAGGTGCTAAAGTAGGAGTGGCCTTGTGGGAAGAAGTGTGTCACTGGGGGTGGGCTTTGGGGTTTCAAAAACCCAAGCCAGCATCAATGTTTCTCTTTCCTGCAGCCTACAGGTCCAGATGTAGAATTCTCAGTTCCTTCTCCAGTACCATGGCTGCCTATGTGCGGCCATGCTTCCCACCATGATGAAAATGGACTAAACCTCTAAAACTGTAAGCCAGCCCCACTTAAATGCTTTCTTTTATAAGAGTGGAGTTACTAGAACACTGACTAAGACACACAGCCAACTCAGTAGCATGCAAGCTTGCGTTTGTGTTAGATAAATAGCAACATTACAGGCAGTCCAGAGAATTCTTTTGAAATGAATTTTCTTCATAATTTATTTTCAGTAAATGTTTGATTTGTGTGACTATTTTATTTAAGTATATGCATAAGGCATACATTTCTGGGGTGAAAAGAGACCATGAGCAACAACAGTTTTGGAACCCCTGGTTTTCACCAGGGTTTAGTTTCCTTCCAGACAGTCTAGACATACAGTCCAGCTGTTAGCAGCAGACTTAATGTAATGTTCCTGAGGTAACACCAACTTTATAGCCCTTAAAATTATCTATACCTTCATAATTTTAGGAACATAAAAAATATTTTTAAAGTTATGTATTTTTCTTTGCCCCTGCTTTTCCATATATTTGAGCCCATAAAATTGTTTTCCTTGGAGGGGAGTAACCTTGTGAACATCGGGTATTATAAAATTGAATTTAAAACTATTGTGAAGTATGTGACATGAAAATGTAAAACTTACCCTTAGGCTATATATCCATAGTAAACCAATATGTTTCTTTACTAATTTCATAAGGATTTCTTGTTCAATAAATAAAAATTTTAAAGTTGAAAAAAATTCTTTGTTCACTCATAGGAAATGACTTTAAAAACCTTAGGTCAGGAGATGGCTCAGCAGGTAAAGGAGCTTGCTGCCAAACCTGATGACGTCAATTCAATTCCTGGGGTCCACATAATGGAAAGGGAGAATCAGCTCCAACTGGTTGCTCTCTGACTGTCACATGTACACTATAGCAAGTGTTCAGGCGTGCAAACACACACACACACACACTGAATAAAATGCAACAAATCTTCATATGTTATCACAATGTGAGTTATTAAACTTGAATAACTAGAAGACTTTTCTTGGAGTGTGTATATGAAGTATGATGTCTTCATGCTTTGTTTGTTTAGAAAGACACAAGAAATGACAAATGAAATGGGGTCAATGGTCTTCAAATGGAAACAGCCTAGGGGGAAATGCATTAGTGGCAGCCATTTGGGAATGTCTGCAAATGCAGAAGAGGGAGCCTTTGCATTCAGCTCTTTAATTCCTAGGACAGTGCTGCTGTCCTGGTCACTTGCCTGTGTTTCTGAGTAACTGTTACTAAATGAAGCAAGCAAGACAAACAGGAAGGAAGACGTATTGAAAGTCACCCGAGAAGTTCAAGTGATCTTTTCCATACACTTACTGTCACTCACTGGCCCTTGCTGTGTGTCAGGAAGGATGCCTCTGGCTGGCCTTGCACACTGCAATTCTTAGCATCAGTTTAGTCGACCTATATATTTTAAGATTAACTCAAGTCCATATTTTATTCAGATGGTCCAGTTTCCCTAAATGCTCTTTATGTTTGTAATGGAAATGTGTCTGCCTCTTGTTGAGAACACCATGCACTTTGGTTATAGGACACAGGGAAGTCAAGATGGAATTCAGATGGATCGTCCTCCATGCGGGCTGGCATTCATAGTCCCCAAGGCACAATACAGGCTGCTCGGGGAGAAAACTCTGACAGCAGTTTCATAGATTACGTGTGCTCTACTTCCAACCTCCCAGGCAAGATGCACTCGTGAGTACAATTGTGGCTCTTTGGGGCTAGCACACTCCCTTATGATGGTATCTGAGCCCTCCGCCATGGGAGTGAATCTAGAATACATTTGGTATTATAGATTGGGTCAAAAACATACAGCTTGGGAAGAGAGTGTGAGCCCAAAGGGGGAACATATGGCGATTGTTTTCCAAAATGAATATGTTGTGACCCTGCTCCCTAAATATTTGTGTTTAGGGGCTGAAGACATGGCTTAGGTTAAGCGTATTTACTGATCTTGTGGATATCTAGGGTTCAATTCCCATCACTCAAATGATGGCTTACAATTAGAGCTCCAGGTCCAGGGCATCCGATGCTTACTTTAACCTCTGAAGATTCCTGCACACACGTGATGCATGTATTCACACACACATTCATATACATAAAAAAGAAAATCAATTTAAAAATTAAGCAGCTGTCAGCCTGGGGCAGAGAAGCTCCCTTTATCAGAGACTCGCAACTGGTCAAAGTGCAGAATAAGTGACTAGTGAGCACTCAGCCACAGAAGAGACACCTACATCTGTATCATACCCCAGCAAGGTCCCACAAACATCACGGAAGAAAAAGGAGAAAGAATTTAAGAGCCAGAGGATGGGAAAGAGTGCCATCCAGTGAAATGCTGCCATCCACGTAAGTGTCAGAGAAGAAATACTGCCATTCAGATAAGGCGTTGACTGCCATCCCAAACACACAGCAGCTGTGGCACCTGTACAAGACTGGGCCTCTAACTCCATCACGGAGAGCAGGCACCCATAAGCCCCTCCCTTCTTGAAGAGCTAGCAAGTGTTAATAATTCCTGGTGGAGGAAGAAGAGGAGGAGGAGGAGGAGGAGGAGAAGGAAGGGGAGGGGAGAGAGAGGAGGAGGAGGAGAGAAAAGAAGGCAGAGAAGGAGGAGGAAGAGAAGGGGGAGGAGGAGGAGAAGGGTGGGGGAGAGGAAGGAAGGAGAGGAGGGGAAAGAGCAGGAAGAGGAGGAGAAGGAGGTGTAATGATGTAGCCAGTGGGGGCTAGGTGGGAAAAACAAGGGGTTCAGAGGGAAAGCAAGAGGAACACTAGTGGGTGATAGTGCAGGCGGATGTATTATAGTACACTGCGTACATGTACGGCACGCTCACAAATGTGTCTGTATGCATACGTGTGGGATGGCCTTAATGTATGCATACGTGTGGGATGGCCTTAACCCATCATGTGGGACACAAGTGCCTACGTATCTGGTGGAATGGATACCAGTGTGCTTTGCACATGAGTCTTCTCACCAGCAATTAAACGATCATGTATGGGCCCATAGATGTCTACACTGAGTTTCTGTACAGTCTGGCTCCATCCCCCCCTCTAGTTCATGGGCATTAATTATGTAGTTAAAAAGCCACTCAGGACACTAGGGTGACTGTCAGTTGGTTAGTGCTTACCGTACATACATGATGACTGGAACGCAACCTCTAGTACCCATGGGAAAGCCAGCTGTGGGTGTATGTTTGTTATCTCAGCACTGGGGAGCCAGAGGCAGGTGGATGCCTATTAGTGAGCTCTAGGCCAGTGAGAGACCTTGTCTAAAAATCCAGGGATGGTGCTTGTGGGGTGATACCTAAGGATGAACCCCACCTTTACATCCATATAAATGTTCATGCACAACTGCACACACGTACTTACACAAATATGAAACACAAGCCACCTAGGTGTCCGTGACAAAATTATTTTACATGGTGATTCTTTTCCTCTTTTGATAAAAGTATATAAACAGAAATGTTAAAGAAGAATTATTATTCAAATAACATTGATGATTGAGATAAAAGAGCCAAATCATGTGAGCACAATATTGTATAACCAGATAAATAACATCGCCTCGTAGAAGTCCCTCATGACCAGCCAGGCTGTGTGTACTGGGAGTCAGCAAAGCACCACATCCTTGCCAGTTTCTCATTGCACTGGACCATCCAGAGAAATGTCACAGGTTTAATAAATAAATAGAGCAATTGCAGTGGATTCATTATCCAGAAACTCATGGACTTAATGATGCAGTTCAGAGATTGAAGGTTGCAGTAGAAGCAACAGCAACAAAACCCGTTGGCTGCTGAGATGTTCCTTGGCCAGACAACTGAGCTATGGCAAGCAACTGCCATTCTGGGAACCCGAAGCCTGGTGAATACCAACATCTGGGCAAGATCCCTTCTCAGAGTGCACAGGCTGAGAAACCTTCTTGTTCCTTGGGTAACATTGGGAAAATGCTCATTCTCCCACTTGCTGTTTATGCAGCAAACTCTAATGATAGCTTGCTAAAGGAAGATGAGATTGGTTCATCAGACCGAGGATGACCCTGCTCCCTGCATCAGACTGAGGGATGGGTCTGCTCCCTGCATCAGACTGGGGGATGGGTCTGCTCCCTGCACTCTTGTGCCTCCCTTTCTCTCTTTGATTAAACTAATACCAAACTTCTGTTTTCTTTCAGAGTAAGGTTTACTATTCTGATTGTAGATACTTTCGGTTGGGTTGCGTTGTTTTAAAAGAACCGACAGTGGAAAAACAGGAATACAGGAATGGGCTATCTGGATCTTAAGGAAGTGCAAAGTAGACATTGGACAGATTGTCGGGAAGCAAATGTGGCCTGTCTGTTTTCGCTCGTTTAATATTTTGCGTGACAGTTCAACAGAACCCTCATATTTGTACAGACAAGTAATATCCTTTCTCCAAATCCCCGAGATTAGGACCTTTTGCATTAGTTTAGGAGCAGGAGAAATGAAGCCCGATTATGTGGTGAATAACATTAAAAAATATACACAGTCATATCTAGAAAACAAAAATTTTGTAATTGCTGGTCTTGGAAAGAGGAGAAGAGGAAAAAGAATCAGAATAGAGAGCAGAGAGAATATGCCATGAAGAAGCAGTGTGCAGAGAGTGGGAAAATGTACCATGAGTGAGAGTCCTCAGAACACTCAGTCCTAAGTGGGATATCCTCGTCAAACTCCTCCCCTCGGGACTCAGGGAGTGATGTGGAAGAGGAGGCAGAAGGATTGTATGAGCCAGAGAGGATGACGCCAAGGGAATAGTGTCCTCCAGACGCAATAGGTAGGCCTGACACATGTATAAATTCGGAGACTGTGGCAGCATGACAGGGCCTGCACAGATCCAAGCCACTGAGAGAGGGAAGAGGGCATGAGCTCCCGTCCCTAACCAAGAAGCTATCCCCAGTTGACAGCCATTTGCAAAGGAAAGATTAGTTTTCTCCAGTGGAATCTTACTGGGTATACAAATTACACTTAAGGGCAGGCCCCATGCCTAGTAATAAATGGCCAACATGAAACAAATTCACTGGTATATCTGGAGATTTTGTGTCATATTGCTGTGTTTCAGCTATTTTTTTTTTTTTACCTTACTAGTCTTTTGCTTGTGTATTATGGCTCTGATTTTGTGGTTTTTATTTACTTAGTGTGTGTCTGTATGTGTATATGTGTGCGCTCTCTCTCTCTCTCTCCCTCTCTCTCTCGGTGTGTGTGTGTGTGTGTATGGATCTGTATGTGTGTGCTCTGTGTGTATGTGTGTATGCTCTCTCTGTGTATGTGTGTATATGCTCTGTGTGTGTGTCTGTGTGTATGGATCTGTATGTGTGTGCTCTGTGTGCATGTCTGTGTGTATGCTCTGTGTGTGTGTGTGTGTGCCCTGTGTGTGTGTGTCTGTGTGTATGCTCTGTGTGTGTGTCTGTGTGTGTGTGTGTCTGTGTGTATCTAGGCTCCGTGTACATACATGTTTCTTGTGCTTGTTTCCTTCCTTCCTTCCTTCCTTCCTTCCTTCCTTCCTTCCTTCCTTTCTTTCTGCCTTTGTATTCCAAACACAGAGGGTGGGGAATGGGTGGGTGGGGAGGGGGGAAATCTATGAGGGGATGAGGGAGGGCTAACAATGATTAGAATAGATTGTATGAAACCTTATTCTCAATAAAACTTAAAAACAAAATCCAACCAAGTAAAGAAGCAGTAGGCAGAGATGTCACGTAAACAATAGCAGAGCTAGGGAATTCACCTCCTGTCCCTGGGGCTTCCTCTACCTGATGCATGTCCTGGACTCAGCAACAAAGCACAAGTTCCCTGTACTGCTCTCCGAGCCCACAGGTCTACAGAGCCGAGCCTTTGGGGCAGAGGCCATGGGATAAGATTTTTGAAGGGCCATTCAGATTCATTTGTTCTTTTGTATGTGAAGTATATATGGTTTATTGACCTCCACAGGGTTATCACCTCAAGTATCTCAGAAGCTGAGTCCCTGCTGATGAGGCCATTGATTCCCAGCCCCTCTCTTAGGGATAATTACCTGTTATGGTGGTGACATTTTCCAGACAGGGAAAAGAAAATGAAGACATTCATTCAAGGACTTTTCCCAGAGATTTTGAGGGTGGTATTATTGTGAATGGAGAACCTGAGATAAACACATTTAAAATGACAACGACAACGACGACAACGACAACGATGACAACAACCACCACAACCAGCTGCAGCCAACTAATTTCCTACACAGGCTACCAGGCAAAGAGTTTTTTCAAGCAACAGAGACACTGCATACACGGACACATCATATGCAGTTCACGGGGAGAGAGGGAGCGCTCGGCTCTTGCCTTGTGTGGCACCTGACAACCAGTAGTGAAAAATGAGCAATTATTAGCATTTTCCAACCCTCAGGTTCTGTGGCAGGAAAGAGGAAGCGGCAGCAATCATGCTCAATTTGCATCTCTCCTGATGTCAGTCTGTGAGGACTGACTGAACATCAGAAGAGAATGGATAAGGTTTGCAGATGTGCAGCGAGCTATGACAGCAAGGCTGCCAGCATGGCGCGCCGATCGACTAGCGATTAAGATATCAAGAGTGATCCCACAGCTTGCTGACAGCTGGTTCAATTGTTTGCACCTGTTTCCCCCCATTACACATGTGTCTGGAATGGATTACTCTGGCCTGTGCCAAACACATTTCACCTTTCCTCAGAGTGTCACGGTCCAGCAGCCTCACAGCAGGGACTAGACAGCTCGTAGAGCCACATGAGCAAGATAGTGTGGTTTGTAGATGCTTCTGGGGTGTCAGGCCCACAAACTATAGGTTTAACTGAAGTCTGTGGTATGGGAATGTTGCTTGCTTCTCTCATGAGTCAGGCTGAAGTCTGTGGTCTCCCAATGTTTCTCAGGGCTTGCATACTCTGCCATCACAGCATGGCATTCTTCCAGGCATTTTGAATCAGGATAGGACATATTAAGAAATTAATTAAGATTAAACCATGGCCCCAAACTCCCTGAACCAGAATGTTACCATAATGGTAACATCAGAGGCAAGTCTGCTTTGCAGCTGACACAGCTTCAGATTCTGACTTTGTGGTATAGAGCTCTCCCAGGCTCTGAGAGCTGCATTGCTTAGGGGTTCCCATGGTCATCCATTCGTGTAAAATGTGCAAATGTTGGATATTTAACCCTGGGACTAGGACTGCTCTCTGTCTACTCTGACACATTTCCCATCATGTGATGCAGAATTGGAATGGTTGTGGGCACTTTCAGTGGTGGGGGACAAGCTGAGTTGGGGATGCATTACTTTTTGTTTAGTGGCTTGCTTCCATGTGGTTTACAGTCTCTTATGTGCATTCCTTCTGGCTTCCAGGACTAGTTATGTCTAATTGTGAACTAGCTATTTTCTAGTTTTTTCTCCTGGAGGACTCCTCTGTTGTAAAAGGCTACCATCCTGACAGAACCTGCTGTTTCCTGCTTGCCTACTGTCCTGTCAAGTCTGCGTTTGGTCTGCTTGTAGGCTGGCTCTTTGAAAAACAGAGAGCATGGGATATTTGCTAAGTCCTGTGACTGATTTTCTCTGTTGGTTCTATGCCAGCTTTCAAAAGCTGGTACAAGCCGACTCTAGCACACCACAGATTCTCCCATAAGAGTTCATGAGCTGGCCTCTTTGCTTTGACCTCATTTATAATTTTGTTTTTTTGGTTTTTTGTTTTTTTTTTTGTTTTTTTTGTTTTTTGTTTTTTTGAGACAGGGTTTCTCTGTAGCCCTGGCTGTCCTGGAACTCACTGTGTAGACCAGGCTGGCCTCGAACTCAGAAATCCGCCTGCCTCTGCCTCCCAAGTGCTGGGATTAAAGGCGTGTGCCACCACTGCCCGGCTCATTTATAATTATTAATCGTATTATAATCATAGCTCAGACCTTCATTTTCTTACCCCATGGCCACTGTGAGTGCTTTGCCTGTTTTCCTGCTACCTAACGGTTTGGTGGAGCACAGCGTATTCAGAACACCATCAGATTTGCTTCCAGAAATGCACATTTACTGTGTGTGAGTCTCTCTCTCTCTGGCTTTAATGCTCTGCTGGCTTCTAATTTCTCCAGGAGTAGAGTCTCAATCCCTGAACTTATTCTCTGGCTCCTTCACTTTTTGGAGCTCACCTTCTTTCTGGCCTCATCTCCCTCCAAAACATGGAGGCCTCCTGATGGACTCCGTACTTTTTAAACTCACGGGAGGCACGTCTCTCCTGCTGGGGCTCTTCATCCCCTTCTCCACATGGGAAATTCCTCCATCTGTCTAAACACTCTCCTGCTTTGTAGAGTTTAGAAAGGTTTTTTTCTATTATGCTATTCCAAGGGTATTTTTTTTTTTTTTTGGATAGTCGGAATCCGTAAAAGCTTACTTAAAGACAAGAGAACAGAACAAAACATCTCCAGATATAGCAGTGCATTTCCATCAGGTACCAATACCTGGTCAGAGTACTGCTCTGTGTGAGACTGCTTCATGGCCACACTAACTCACTGTGGCAGGTTTATGAGAGCCAAACTTGAACGTGTGCACTACTGAGCTGAGAATATAAACACTTAGCCTTAGGTTTTCAGCCCTGAGCAGCCCAAGGAGGCCATCTTGTTACAATGTTCCCGGATGACTACGCTGATAAACTGTATCCTGTTGCTGTATTGAAAAAACACGTAATATCGAAACAGAGTAGGAAATTACTTCTTTCATTTCCATTTTTTTTTTTTTTTTTTTGGTTTTTCGAGACAGGGTTTCTCTGTGTAGCCCTGGCTGTCCTGGAACTCACTCTGTAGACCAGGCTGGCCTCGAACTCAGAAATCCACCTGCCTCTGCCTCCTGAGTGCTGGGATTAAAGGTGTGCACTACCACTGCCCGGCTCATTTCCAGTTTTACGCTCACCTAATTTTGTTTCTGGACTTTCTCATAATTGGGGAGCCTTTTTCTCTTCTAAGCCCTTGCTCCTTTCTTCTTCCTCTTGTCATTCCTCTCAATTTCTCTTTTTCTTTTCATTTATTTAGTCATGCTTCTCATCTGATTTTCCATTGCTCTGTACCTTTTGTTTAGCTAAGCAGCTTTATCTCATGTAAATGATGTGCTATATGAAGATTAAAATCTTACAGTAAACATGATGAATGTTCTCAGAGAAGATACAAACAAGCAGAGATGAATCCCATTTTGGCCTTTCAGAGGAAAGTCAATAACACGGAGAAAAATGCGAAAGAGAAGATGGACTCAGGACTAGGAATGAAAACATCAGCAACAATTCAAGAAGGGAACTAAGTTGTTTTTTTCTGTTATTGTTTTGTTTTAAAGAGAAAATGTTGGACATGAAAGAGTTAATGAGTCAAAGAGAACCCACAGTGGGAAGCATCATCAATAGACTTGTCCAAGCACAAGGGGAAATGTCAGGGCTAGAGAACAAGGCTTAGGACATAATACACTCAAGCACAAGCAAGAAAAACCAGGCAGGTGTGAGGGCAACATCGGAGGGCTCCGTAAAAATCAGCAGAACAAACTGAACAATCCATGGGCTGGAAGAAAGACCCGAGGGAGAGAAATGAAATTATAGCAAAAACAAAAAAAATCAAAAACAACATCCCCCAAATCTAGTGGAAAAGGCCATCCAAACACAGGCAGTATTTAGATTCTCAACAGGGGACTGGAGAGAAGGCTCCGCAGAGGAGAGGACCTGCTGCTCTTACACCATACCTGAGTTCAGCTCCCAGAACTCACACACTTACAACCATCTAACTCCAGCTCCGGAGGATCTGATTCCCTCCATTGGCTTATCTCTCTCTCTCCCCCTCTCTCCCCCTCTCTCCCCCCCCTCTCTCTTTCTCTCTCTCTCTCTCTCTATATATATATATATACACATATATATACACATACATATATATATGTATATATATATATATATATATATATATCCATAAGTAAAATCTAAATACTCATAAATAAATCTAAAAAATTAGATCCCCAAGTAGGCATAACCAAAGAAAATGCTTGCTATAATATATTGTAGTTAAAATGTTAAAAATCCAAATCAGTGAAACAGTGTTGAATGCTGTAAGAAAAAAGACCCAGTCACCTCCAAAGGCAAGTGCACTCAAACAGCAAGAGCTCTCTCCTCAGCAACTCTCAAAGCCAAGAAAAAAATGAGAGAGATTTTAAGGTAAATAACTGTGGGCAGAGATTGGTATACCTACCAAACCTACCTTTTAAGACTCACAGAGAAATAAGGACATTTCAGCATAAGCAAAGACTAAGGGAAGTCATGACAGCTGTATTAGTTACTTTTCTGTCACGGTGTTAAAGACCATGACCAAAAGAAACCTGGAGAGGAAAGGGTTAGAGAAGTCAGAACAGGAACCTGGAGGCAGGAGCTGATGTGGAGGGATGGAGGGGTGCTGCTTACTGGCTTGCTCGCTCTCCATGGCTTCCTCAAGTTGTTTTCTTATCGAACCCAGGAGCTCCAGCCCAGGAGCAGCCTTATCCTCAGTCAGCTGAGCTTTCCACATCAGAATGTCCTAAGGACTTGCCTACAGACCATCGGACGGAGGCGTTTTCCTAACCCAGGTTCTTCTTCCCAGATAATTTTAGCTGTGTCAAGTTGACAAATACTAACAAGAACAATGATGAAGTCTTAATACGTATAAAAGAATCAAAATTGCTTATTGTATGTTATCAGATTATAGCCATATAAGCCAGAAATTAATTTCAAGAAATATACAGAGATGACACAAATGATTGGGCCCTGGAAGATAGACTCTTTAATGATCAGTGTGTCATAGAAGAAATGAGGGAGGAATAAGCCATGGCCTAGAATAACATGAAGGCGAACAACCAACTCATCTGAACCTTTGGGATACAGCTAAGGGATTTCTAAGAAGAAGGGTTACATCTGCAAGTTCTGACACACACACACACCACACACACACACACAGCACACACACACACAAACACACACACACACACACCACACACCACATACATACAACACTCACACACACAACACACACACTCACACACATAGACACACAGACACACACACACAACACACACAACACACACACAAACACACAACACACACTCACATACAAACACACACATAGACACACAGACACACACACAACACACACTCACACACACACCACACACACACAACACACACATAACACACACACTCACACACAAACACACACACAGAAACATACACATAACACACACACAGACACACACACACTCACACACAGAAACATACACACAACACACACACAGACACACAGACACACACACAACACACACACTCACACACACACAACACACACACACAGACACACACACACACACCAAACAAAGAGGAGTATCCCATAAAGACGCTAACGATATCACTCAAGCAAGAACTAGCCAGGTGTAAGAGTGGAGTGTGGTGAGCACTGCAAGTGTCAGGCAGCAACTAAGGACGTAGAAACTGAGAGAACGCTGCACAGAAACAAGCCAGAAGAAAGTGGCTCCTCTTAAAACTAGGTAAGATTGGCAAACCCATCTCCAGACTCACCGAAAGATTAAAGAAAAGGCCCAAATAAATAAAATTGGGGGTGAGGGGTGAGGTGTATGTTGCAACAAATTTTAATGAGCTCCAGAGGAATTAGGGAATTGAACTTTGAACAGAGGCATTCCTAGAAACAGTACAATCTAGAAGAAATTGAAAATTTTCTAGGAACGTATGACCTATCTTAGTTATATCAAGAAGATATAAACAACTTTAGCAGATCCATAGCAAGGAATAGTATTGAAACAGTAATAAAAATATCTCCCAACAAAGAAAAATTCAGGGCCAGATGATTTCACTACTGAATCCTACCAAACCTTTAAGGAGAGACTCACACCAATATTCCTTAAACTGGTTTGTAAAATGGAAAGGGAAGAAACATACCAAATTTGTCCTATTAAGCAAAAATTACCCTAATACCAAAATGAGAGAAGGGAACAACAGAACAAAAAAGAAGGCAGACATCTCTCTGATAAACATGGACCAAAAATGTTCTCATCAAAATTGCAGAAGCCATGTGTGAAAGATCAAGTTGGCCTCTTCCCAGGGAGGCAAGTTTCACTCAATATGTGCAAATCGATAGGTGTAATATGACAGAAATAGGCTTAAAGATAGAAGGCATATGATTAGCTCAATAGACACAGAAATACCTTTGAAAAATTCAACATCTGTTCTTTTAAAAAATCCCGTTAGTTTACATGTATGGATGCTTTGCTTGCATGTATATCACACACATGCAGTGCCCGAAGAAACCAGAAGAGGGTGTTATATTCCCTGGAACTACAGTTACAGACATTTGTGAGCCACTATATGAGTGCTGGGAATTGAACCTGGGTCCTTTGGAAAAGCAGCCAGTGCTCTTAACCACTAAGCCGTCTCTCCCAACCTCCTAACACCTCTTGATAAAAGCCCTGAAGCTACTAGAAATAGGCTGTTCACCACAAACTTTATACTCAATGTTGGAGCACTGGGAACCCCTGATAGTGGACACAGGAAGTACGGGTAATACACACTAAGCGTTAAAGGGAGGGACGAGTAGAGCAAAGGGCAGGGACAGGTGTAAATGCTGAGAAGAAAACGGAGGAAGCAGTGTGCGGAGAAACAGCGGAGGCTGTCAGGGGAATCATGAAGCACTTGCTGTTGGCACATAGCACAGAGCTGGGGTGGCCGTGAAAGGGGAAGGAGCACATGGCTCTGACATAAAGCCAAGTGGAAACTCACCACAGGAATCTCAGAAATGGACGGGGAAATGTTCAGAGACACCAGCGTCAGGGACTGATCTACAGAGCAATGTCTTACTCATCACAAATTGTTATATATGATTGAGGCTTCTAAACACTATTCCCCCAGTTATATTCTGCTGAGCGCTCATGATGATCATCACACAGAAGTATTACACGCGCATAAGAGGTGCACGATTTGTCCAACGGCTGTCTCTTATCCTCTACTGAAGTTTAGCATAGATGAGGTGACGGAGACCAGTTTTCAGAGTTGAGGGGAGGAAGGGAGTTGCCTGTATGAGCCTATGGAAGGGCTTTTAGGCATTAAAGACAGTTGCTCTCTGTCAAGGTTAGTTTGCATGCATCTTAGCCTATTTTGAAAACTATTAAGGTCAATAACAGCATGCTTTTGGTAAAAAGAGAGACCCCCTTCAAATCCTGCAGTGATATCAGTGGGTTAAGGACTCATCATACACTGAACTGAAAATGAAAACAAAACTTCTTTCAAGCTATTTAGCTGAATATATTTTAACTGCTTTTAGTTTGGGCCACCACATGTTGAAAAAGAAATTATTGAAAATTCAGACAGTGGAGTTCCACGGAGCGGAAATCCCCTCTCCTCCACCCCTCAGTCTAGCTGTGTCCTGTTCAGTGGCTGTCCTCACTGTTCAGATTCAGAGGCCAGCACAACGGCAACTGACAGTATGGCTGTGGTTCACAACGCCACAGTCCTTGAGCCAAACAACTTTACTGCCAGGCTTCAGACACTTCACTCTGAGGAAGTAAGGCCTTTAAACACAGTCTCACTCATCTGGAGATGGAGCACGTTGGTTCCAAGTTTGGAGAGGGTGACGATAGAGAGGTGCTCTGAGGAGTAGATTTTGCTGTACTAGAATTTGGGTAAATTTCACTTTCTCAAGTTGAAATACCTATCTGCAATATTCGAACTGTTTTCAAGAAACTTGGGATCTGTTTTAAGCTTAAGTTGCTAAAAAGTTCGAATGCCAATTTATTTAACCAGAATGAGAAAGAAAATGGTAACAGAAACTGGGCTGCTCATTTTAATGAAATCCAGGAAGGGTTCCAGTGGCTTCAGAAACACAATCAAATTACTCATTGGCTACATAGCATGACATAATATTTCAAAATAGTGGATGTGTCTGTTGCCAGCTCTTTCTGTCTTTCTGTCGTTCTCTTCCTCCTCCTCTTCTTCTTGCTTCTCTCCTGCTGCCTCTGTATGTGTGCACTGGTGTATGTGCACATGTGTGAAGGTCCATGGCTGACAGCAGAAGTTTCCTTCTGTCTGTCTTCCTACTTTAGTCACTGAGCCATGGTCTCCTAGTTAAACCTGAGCTCCACTCTACACTTAAGGCTGGGCAGCCTGCTCTGGAGACCCCCTTCTCTGCCTTCAGTGTGCTGGGACTACTAGCACGTTTTCTTTGCATTTATATGTGTTCTGGGGATCTGAACTGTGATCCATACTTGTGTGGCATCTGTTTTGTCTGTGGGCCGTCTCTGCAGGTCTCTTCCTGTGCCATTGGCTGTCTCGCTCACGTAATTCCCTCCTCTCTAGTTCCTAGCTATTTCTCCTTGCTGTTTCCCCTGTTAATGCTTTATAGATGCATGCATATTTGATACAATAAATTAGAGTTGAAAACACATTCAACACACTGTTGAGATTTTTCTAGCTCACTTCATGTAGAGATCCCTAGCTTTTCTGAAGTCTGAGTTTTGCTGCCGTGAAAGCCCCCAGCCCCCACCCTTGCTTCCGCCCTTCCAATGCTGGCCCATCTCGGCAGATTCTACTAGTGGCATCATTTTCCATAGAATTTCTAGTGCTTTTCTGTTTCCCAGCATTGTATAGCATCTTCCCGGACGTTTTTGGACATAAGCTGGTAGCAAACATTTCAGTCATCAACAATTTCCTTCAGAAATGAGGGCAAATCACATATATTTCTTTGCAATAAGAAATTGGATGAATGACATTTTTCTGGGCTGTAGAAAAGGTACATATAATCTAGTGTTAAGAAAGTTAGTTACTTAGAATTAAGCATAGCTTAACTATTCATATTTTAAAACTCAGGTTCCATGTGCTGCGACTTGCCAGGATAGCTAATTTATTTAAATAACAAGTTTAATTTTTTCCACTTTTGCAAGGGAACTAGATGAGAGATGTTTATGTGTGCTTGTTTCAAACATTTAGGTGGTTTGTTTTTAAGCATCTCTGTTTTGCTGTTGAGAACAGTCTTTTCTATTACTCCATGGCATAAATTATGTTTTAAAATCTGAGATCTAGATGAAAACCAACCCAATGGTATGATTTTAAATCAGTGACAGCTTTTTTGAGCTATTCCATTATTAGCCCCGTAAATTAGATCCATTTAATTTTCTGTAAGAGAAATTATTGACTCATTGCAGATTAGAAACTAAAGGAGTTGCTCTTGATTCAATGGACTCGTTGCAGATGTCATCGCAGGCTCAGCCTTGAAAACCCCACACGGAAATAATGTTTGTGTCTAACGCTTGTGCAGCAGTCTGGCAGGAATGATAACCGAAACCTTGGAATCCTTCGGATAAGCTACCTGCGTAATCAAGGGAAGTCACTGTGAGCTGAACAGAAGGCTTTGTGTTGAAGGACAGCGATTGAAGTTCAAAAGGCTTAGCAGAGGTCAAGCTGGCAATGTCAGGTATTTCCCCAAGTTCACTTCATTCAATTAAGTTGAAACAATTCTGCTCCTGTGAGAGGGGCTTCCTTACCCGCAGGGGCCCGGGCGAGGGGATGGACGGCTTTCCTCTGCTACATTCGTGTTGGGGCTGAATTTTTTTTTTTTTTTCCAAAAGATGGATTGGGTTGATTCTCAGGAACTCTGTCGGTGAGTGCAACACGTGAGACTAAATCTCACGAACAGTCTGGAAGTCACAGCGTTTATCTGAACGGAGGAGCCAAGTATCTGCAACTGGATTCTTCCGAGTTTGTTTTTTCTAGATGAGGTGGCCATTCCTGTGACTGTCCCGTTAATGAGCTGCTTTCCTTCCTGTTTAGTCTAAACTTCTGTCGATTGCTTTGACCTGAGCCTAACCCAGGAACAAAACTGCCCCGGCTGAACTTCTTAGAAGTTCCTGTCTTCTCTGCTCAGAGCAGCTTGACTAGACGAAATTTCAAGCAGAAAGGTGCTCATCGCTGATTCACTAAGAATCCTGGGATTTTATCTTTGCCTTACTATGCCAATCTCTTTTCATATACTGTCTTACTTCTTAGTTGGAGGGATCATTTCAGATACATGAATGAACTCTGTGAAAGGGACGTACCCTAGCTGCCACAGATGATCAGATTACAGAGATAAGTTGATATTTGAGAGGTCCGGAATACTGAGTAATTACAGCACATACCTCCAGGAAATTTACAGACACAGACACAGACACAGACACCTCACTTTAACATCCTGCATATGTATGTGACTATAATTTTAAATTGGACTCCATGTGCCAGTATTCATGTTTATTACAGTTTAAGAAATATGTTTAAAATCCCACAATGCTAATACCTATTTATCAGTCAGCCACTGGGCAGATATCCACAACCATTATCACTCAGTACTTCCTAGCCTGGTTAACTGAGATGCAACAAACATTATGTTAGCATGTCCAAACCCAGTTAACTGTTTGATTCTTGGCCTATTTGAGCCCACCCATCAGAATCTTTGTAATTTGTAGTTTTCCAAGGTTTCCTGGTAATTCTGATCTGTAGATTTATGAAACCTTAAAAAAGATACCAGTCTAGAAAAAGATGTCTTTTTGTTTGATATTGAGAAAGGTGTTTAGCTTACCAAGGAAACAATACATGGGTTTTTCATGTGCACAAACACGAGGTTATGATCAGCTCAGTGGGGCTTTCTGCTGGCGTCTCCCCGGGGCTCCATTTTATAGATAAGGAAATGGGCTCTGTTTAACTGACTGATATTAGAAAGTTAATAGGTAAGAGAATCAGGAGCCAGTCCCCTTCCTAACTGCATGTCCAGGGCTTCGGGAAGCGATCTGACTTCTAGTAGAGGCCTCAAAGTGAAGCCTCTGGGAGTCCTGTTGGTGGCCTCTCTGCTTAGTTCCCATGGCTCGTCTATCCAGTCTCCTTCATTATCCATTCCTGCTTAGAGCACATTGCTGAGTTGCTGAGCACTTGCCTCTGAGTTGGGTGACAGTTTGGGTTCAGGAGGCTGGGTTGTGCCCTCTGCCCTCTGCCCTCTGCCTTCTGCCTCTGCCCTCCAAGAGGTGAGATTTGTTTTCTGGACAAGAGTGGAAAGCAAAAGGAACACTGAGCTTTCCAGAGTAACAGCAATTAAAAAAGTCCTTTGGGCCTGAATGTGTAGGGAAGACTCCAGGGGACAAAGACTGATTCATGCCACGGGAGGGTTTGAGGGTACAGGCAGAGACACAGAGCTATAGGACGGACATGAGGGAAGGCCTGTGCCCATGTGTTCGCCTGCTTCTGTGTCTGCAGCCTGAGGAAGTGAGATGTGGAATAGGGTATAGAGGGAAGGACCACACACCGTCACTCTGGCTGGCCCATAAGGCATTGCAGTTGTGAAGAGGGCCTCTTTCAGGACCATTGCCCTCATGCCCCAGGTGCTGCTCATTATCCCAGGCCCCCCCCCCCCATACTTGAACCCCACGCCCTAGAAGCTGGTGTCATTGTCCAGAATCAGATTAAGCACAGTGACTCCCATCAGCATCCAGAGACTCATGTGGGATTCTGGACTTGGAAAGACACAAAAGCATCCACACAATAGACACAAGCTGAAGCTCCCGAGGCCAGGAGCCATCGCCTCTGTCTGAGTAGAACAGGTGGTATTTGTCGAAGCAGACAGCCCTGGGCAGCTGGTGGACGTGTCCTTCCAGCTGGCCATCTTCTGTCTATTTAGCTTAACCACACCTGCTTCAGAAGGCAAACAGCCGTTCTCATCTCCGGTGTCTCGATGCGAGACCGGGGTTCTGATCAACCATTCAGCTTCCAGCTGTGGTGGCTCAGAAAGTCTGGGGACTCCATCTGGTCTCTTACTAGGCAAAGAAAAAAAAAAAGAGTTGGGTTTTAGGTTTAGAGGTGGGCTTCCCCCACCCCAGGGTGTGTGTGGTTTTGACCTGTTCTGATGCTTTATTTGCAAAAGAGATTTCATCATCCCTGTTGTGTGATTAGACTTACCCTGCTTAAAGTTTCCTTCCCCGAAGCGTGCGTGGACTTGTGAGTGCCTGTCCCTTCAAGCTTTTATTGCACTGAATTAAGAAGCAGTACGGTAATCTCATGAAAGATTAATCATTTCCTGTAAGCATCTTGTACCTGCAGACAAGTAATTACTGAAGTATGTCTGAAGGAAAACAAAGATGGATGTAGAAATGTATTAGACAAGTGTTTTTGGTAATGTGACTGTAAAAGTTGTTTGGGTGCCAGCACTTTTGGGGCCAAAATGAACTCCAGTGCTGAGTTAATGGACCACAGTTTGTTTAGCACATGAGGAGTGATGTTTCCTTGTAATGATAGCCAAGATCTCAGAGTCGCCCAGGTATTTCTCTCCAGGCAAGTGTACACAATGCAAGTGTACACATTCTTACCTATTTCCTTGTCTAACCTGAATAATGACTCAGACATTTGCAGTGAGTTCCAGTCCTTGTTATGGAGAGAATCTGGACTCTTTAGTGCAGAGACTGACACTGTGCTTCCAATAATATTGTGTGTTCTCATGACCTGTGTGCAGCTTTGCTAAACAAGAGCCAGGTTATAGGTGATGACATAACCTAAACCCCCAGAAGTCCTTGCTTTGGGGACAATACTTAGGATTGTGAAGTCAGACATATTGAGATTTGAATTTTGTTCTTTCTACTTTTAAGCTGTGCAGTACTGGCTAAGTTATGTGACTTCTCTGACTTTAAGTGCTCTCATCCTGAAGTCAGGGTTAACTATTCTCATCTCTTAGGTCTTCTTTAAGAATAAATTGAGATAGATAAGATATCTACCACTTACAAGGTCCCCAGCAAAGGCTTCTTGGCACATAGTGACGATCGTGCCCCACAAACAGATGACTAACTCCCAATTGTTGATAGGATTTTAATTGAACAGTGTTGCGTTATCAAATCGTCATATGCACAGCATCTTCTCATAATATTTTCTCTTCTTCACTTCTCTCTCTCCCCATTTTTTCTGCATAGCTCAGGCCCTGCTTGTGATCTCGTCTTGGCTGGGATGTTGTCTTCTTCTCCCTGAGTTAGGATCCCTATTCCCTTGCCTCTGATCACTACATTAAAGATTTGAAGTCCACATGACTTACAGTGTGTTGAAGAACTCGCCCCCTTTCAGAGTGCTGTGCAGACACTCTTGGTTTCAAACACTTTCATCATTTCTGGATAAACCCACACACCTCTGTAACTTGCTGCTTCCCCTTACTATTCTCATGGCTTTTGCTATCTCTAGTCTCTCTTCTGTCTCCACGGTTACCTGTTCTGGATATTTAGCATAAATAGCACCAAATGAAGTGACTTTATGTTGGGTTTCTTTCAATTGACATAGCAGTACAATTTTCATCATAATTTATTAATTTTGCTTGTGTGCCTTCACATGTCATGGTGCATGTGGAGACCAGAGGACAACTTTTGGGAGTTGATTCTATCACCATATGGATCCTGGGGACAGAACTTAGGTTATCGGGTTTGGTGGCAGGCACTTTGACCCACTGAGCCATCTCACTGCCTCTACTGGGGAAGTGTACTGGCTAGGTTTGTGTGTCAACTTGACACAAGCTGGAGTTATCACAGAGAAAGGAGCCTCCCTTGAGAAAATGCCTCCACGAGATCCAGCTCTAAGGCATTTTCTCAATTAGTGATCATGGAGGGAGGGCCCCTTGTGGGTGGTACCATCTGTGGGCTGGTAATCTTGGAGAAAGCCAGCTGAGCGTGCCAGGGGAAGGAAGCAAGCCAGTAAGCAGCATTCCTCCATGGCCTCTGCATCAGCTCCTGCTCCTTGACCTGCTTGAGTTCCAGTCCTGACTTCCTTTCGTGATGAACAGCAGTGTGGAAGTGTAAGCTGAATAAACCCTTTCCTCCCCAACTTGCTTCTTGGTCATGATGTTTGTGCAGGAATAGAAACCCTGACGAAGACAGGAAGTATTTGTTTTGTTTTGTTGTTTAAGTTCCACATTGTAGCATATTTAACTCCATTTCGTGCTGAGTAATATACCATTGTAGGTATATATTATTTTCTTATGCCAGTCTAATTATTATTTTTGCTTCAAAATGTTGTTGAAGTTAAACCTAAAGACAAACCCAGAGTCTAGAGTCTCTATACTTTGAACAACCTCAGTGCCAGTGGCTCTTAAAACTTTTGATTTAAGGTAAAAAGATCCTAAAGCTGACCCCTACTATAGCTGCTTACTACAGCTTTTCTTGATGACAAAAGCAACATATGTCCAACAGTCTGGCTGTGGGATGTCCTATTAGGTGAAGGGCACAGAAGGGAAAGTCCATTAGTCTTCACTGGGTATGCCCAGCCTTTCCCGTAGTCCCAGATGATTCTTCCTGGATGGCTCTGTGTGTGTCTGCTGGCTCTGCAGGGCATGGTTTTTGTTGTTGCTGTTTCACCTCTTGAGGTGGCTCTAGTCTTGGCCATCACTGGGGACTAATGATACCATGAATTATTGCCCTCACACCCACTGCTGTGGCAAAGCTCTCATGCTTGTAAACTCTTGACTGGTTTCCCTCAGTGACGTCAGCATTTGTAATAGCGTGCCTGACTCAGTTACTCTTCTAGATTTTAATTTAGTTTGTGGTTAGTTTAGTTTTACTCTCCTAGATTTTAGTTTAGTTAGTTTAATTATAGTCCAAGCCGCTACCAGTCATGGTGCCTAGTGGTGAAAATGATGATTTGTTTGTTCATCAAAGCTTAAGCAGAGCCATCCAGAGAAAAATAGCATGTTTTCAAACATAAAATAAGGATATAGCACACTTTATATCAAGCAATAGGGTTGTCTGATGCTTATAAATTTCAAATAGTTTATCAGTGCCTCTGAGGCCAGGATCAGGAAGAGTGTTGATACTTACAAATTAAACCTTGCTGAACTATGGTCAGACTTTGTAGGACCTGCATGTCCAAAGGGCTTTTCACTCTGTCTTAGGGTTTCTGTTGCTGTGAAGAGACACCATGACCACAGTGATTCTTATAAGGAAAACATTTCATTGGGGCTGGCTTACAGACATGGCAGACATGGTGCTGGAGAGGCAACTGAAAATTCTATATCCAGCTCAGCAGGCAGCAAGAAGAGAGAGTGACACTGGGCCTGTCTTGAGTTTCTGAGACTTCAAAGCCCACCCACAAGTGACATACTTCCTCCAACAAAGCCACACCCACACTGCCTCCAAGAAGGCTACAGCTCCTATGGGGGCTAATTTCATTCAAATCACCACATACTCCAAACTACAGTTTGGAGTTAATGAACACTAACCTAACCATAGTGACCTGGCAAGAGTGGGTCCAAAGGATGGAGCCCTTCTCAGATCCTGGCTCGATAAGCTGCCACATGGAACACACCACAGCAAAGACTGAGGCAGAGCAGTGTGGGAGGGATGCAGACAGCTTTATTGCATGTTTGTCCCTTCACTGGAAAAAGAATAAGTGAAGTAGAATTAAGATGTGTAAAAACAGAGGATGGTTAACAGTCCATGCTTGTGCCATCTGAGGTCTAGAGAGAATGGAGTCTGTGAATATTTCCCATGAGGGTCACCAGAGGAGTCATCAATAGAAAGGGGGATTGAACCTCAAGATCTGTGTGTTCTGGATGGTGTGGTCATAGGTGATTAGAAATTGCTTTGAAGATGTGTGAGACTTTTATCTAGAAAGGAGACACAAAGTTGAGAAGTTGTCTGAGTTAGGCCCACGAGCCACCCCGTCGAGTTTAGCTCTGGAAGGCTTAGTCTGTCAGGAAACATCTATCAAAATGTGTGGCAGCTTTCAGTCTCTGTCCCCCACCCCTGCAGCCAGCAGGAGAGCATGTCTGAAGGTTGGAGTGGATGTAGGAAACAACCTGAAACGGGACTGGAAATTTTGGCCAAGTTGGTTCAATGGTGGGGACTCATTGCTGAGGAGCCCCCTAAGTCTCAACCTTGTTATGCCATGGTTTTGGGGATGGCCTTGAAATTTCCAAACCTGTGTGTGTGTGTGTGTGTGTGTACTGATAAATGATAAATTGCTCTCTGCCTTAGTTTTTGGGACAGAGTCTTTCCCAGAACCTGGGAAAGCAGTTTGGTTAGACTTGTGACTTACTGGCTGGTGACCCCCAGGGTGTTGTCTGTCTGTGTCTCTGCAGTGCTGGGATTACAGGCAAACAACTCCTTACCGGGATTTTTTACTTGCATTCTAGGAATGGATCTTCGGTCCTTATGTTTGTGGGGCAGGCACTTTACCGACTGAGCCAGCCCCAGGCTCCAAATTCTTTTGAAGTAAATCATGAGATCATTAAGCATCCCCTTGTTGAACGTTGCTGTGTTCCTATAAACTTCTCTTTGATGAATTGTCTATCTAAACCACAAACCACCCTCCTGGTCTACCTTTTGAGTTATCTTTGGTTTCAGCATACCTGTTGTTACATGATTTGACTTCTTTGAGCTCAGAGTTTTCAGAGTTTACTTTCTTTCAATCAGAAGTGAAAGTGTACCAGTGTTGGATGGGCAATAACAGTCAATCCGTGTCTGCCGAGAAAGAAGGGTTCTTGTCTCCAGCTTCCAGCTTCATAAAGAAAGGTGTCTCATGTTCTCAGATCTTGATCTCTGACACAGGAAAGGAGTTACTGTCTTATTTATTTATATTTTGTGTCTGGCTGATGTGTTTGTTTCACAGTTACGTTTTCACATTTGACTCTATCTTGTCTCTGTGTAAGTTAAGAAAGTGTCTGCAGCACATGCTTACTGTAGCGGTGGGACCCAGCTCATCCTTAGGTGGTGGAGAGAGATACATGATACTTTCTCATGTCCTAGAAGCAGATTGTTTGATAGCGAAGAAGAGGTCAGAGGTCAGCCTTACATCCAACTTTTGTGGTTCCTCAGGAACACATCTGGGATGTGCTGGGGAGACTCTGGATTCAGTTTGAGGTTTCCTTACAGAGTGATGTTTTATAGGAAGCTGGATGTTAACCTCTTACCTGCTTTGGAAATTTCCAAACAGCTCATAGGCAAGAGAACGCAGTAGTCCAAGGCAGAGGAGGAGCTGGGCAAGTCCTACCCACGTGCAGTCACAGCTGCTCCGTGATTTTACTCAGTCCCCCGCAGTTCACAGAGGAGCACTAAGATCCAGTTCTGGACATACATGATCTGAAGGTTTGAGCCACAGCTTGCTTGTTGACCATGTAGCCTGGGATGACTTACATGATCTTTTTAACATGCGGTGGGGATAAAATGATTGACATTTCCTGGGCTTTGTCCTAGAATTTATCGATGGGTGTTGGGCACGCAGAGCCCAGAGTGTGGCACACGGTTATAGCCTCGTCTGTTGCAGCTTCTGTCAGCCTTCCTAGATCATATTCTGAGGCCAGTGCAGACTTTTTCTACAAGTTCGAATTTCAAATAGAAAGTTTCATTGTACGGATTTTTTTTTCTAGGATTTCAGAAAACGCATACATCATTTCAAAGTCCAGAGAGACTTACATTTGAAAATGCATATGTAGAATATGCTAGAACTTATAAGGTAGCAAAATGTATTGATAGAATGCATAATTTATTTTATTATTACAAATTAATGGAGGCAATGAGGAAGAGACTTTCCTTGGGACAGAAAAGGACTTCAGGCATTATAGATCCTGATATTTAAAGGCCTGTGGGGGCATGATTGAGGCAGTTCACTCCCTTTTTTACTCACTCATTCATTCATTCACTCACTCATTCATTCGTTTACTGAAGCATTCCTCTAGGATTCAAAGAGCAAGGATTATAACAAATACCTTACTTTCTACGCTAATGATTTCGCAGCTGCAAGTTCAGGTTTAGACGACACAACCTGGAAATGGATTCACAAGCCTGTGGCCAGGTGACCTTCCCTAACAACCGTTGAGGAAATCTGGGGAGCAAAGTGAGAGCGCACAGCTTCCATTACCGTTGGAGTGTAGTGTGACTTGAAAATGATAGGGAACTGGCACGAAACCGTTTTTTAAAGCCAGAAGGGCAGTATTTGGCTAAATGCGAAGTAATACCAAATTCAAATATTTGTTTTAAATGTTGTTGCCAAACATGGAAAGACATTTGTGGAAGGAACAGTGAAAAGTAGTGTCTGTCCTCAATCCAGAAATCAGCCTTTCCGAGTCCTTCCCATGTGAATGATAGACCTGCAGAAGGCCTTCAAAGCAGAGCCCACTGTTAAATCTTGACGGGAGGCTGAAGTGGGGGCTGAAGTGGGTTCTGTATTCCATCACCACTGTTAAAATTCTGATGGGAAGCTGATGGGTGGGTTCTGTGGTCGAGGTAAAGGCGTACAAAAACATTCAGAAACCAGTTGTAGCCGTGACATTTTAAACAAAATTAAAACCTAATTTTCGAAATTTGCTGATTTTTGTCACCATTTTGAATACTATTTATTCTTATTTCTTCCAAGATATGTAAAAAGATTTTCAGGGACAATATATTTTGACTAAATTATTAAGTAACTAATGGGAATACTTCAAAGACTTTAGGTTTAGACTATTGAGTATGTTCTGAATGGGATCGACAGAAACATTTCATGATTACCTAAACTCGTAAGGATTTATGATTCTACAATGGATCTGTTATATAGGCGAGGCTCCAGTTTCCTTCTGATGCTTTCATCAGACAATCTTGTACCTCCCAGAGACCGATGGGACAATTTACCCCCAGAGAGTTAGATTTCTTCTTAAGAGAACTGTACAATAAACTGATTCTGTTTGTTTTTGAAGCAGGGGCTCACTACACATTTCAGGCCTGTCCTCCTGTCCCAGCCTTGTAAGAGCTGAGATTGAGGACAGGTTTGCTCTACTGTACCCAGCACAAACTAGGTTTTCATCTGAGGTATGAGTCCTATTTAAGAGTTGAGCACAGAGCACATGGTCTTTGCAAGCAGAAGATGCCCCAGTTCACAGTGTTCTCCATTAGCACACTAAGAGAAACTCAATCTGGCCACTCTGTAGAACAAATTATTTTACTGGGCACATAGAATGAGGAGTCTTAAATAAAAATACATCCTTTAGAATCATTAATGGTATAAAGCTACTTAGGGATAAAAGTAGCTAGAAAGAGTTCAGGAGAATACAGGTCTGGTAGCATGGTAGCATCTCTTCAGTATCGCTTGTCCCTGCTCCCTGCCCCCCACCCGCACTGCTTTACATCTTGGTGCAGCTAGAGTGAAACAAGAAGCCGTTGCCTGGGTACCACATCTCCATGAAGGAGCCACCATTGAGCTGTAACAAGGAAGAGCACGTTTAAGGAGAGCATTCACTGACCACCAGTTTCCTCGAGAGGGGATTTGCAAGGCAGTTTGATTAAGGGCAGGTAGGGTCACAGAGTCACTTTCTTATGCCCACCTCACTGGAATCCATTGTGTGGACACAGAAATCCTTCTGTAGAATTCCCTTCTGGGTCTACATCAGGCACATTGGACCTCAACTTATTTTATGATGAAAAAAGATTCTCTTTAACGAACAAAAATGCAGAAATGGCTATTATATTCTGGTTTCAAAAGGAAGCTTCAGGCAAGATGAACAATGCAGAGAGAGAGAGAGAGAGAGAGAAAGAGAGAGAGAGAGAGAACCTATATAGTATTAGACTTTTTAAATACTTAATCAGTGATGCTCTTTGGATAGTTTACATTATAATAATTTATCATTCTTAAGTTGTGCCTATTGAATCTGTCTAATTAGCCATAGGTTTATTATGGGTCTTACAGTAATCTGTGTTATGTTGTTGTTAAGGGTATTATTTACTTGGTTGATAAAGGTGCTTGGTTAGATAATTAGATCAGTCGGTGCCTGTTTAGATGGGAGAACATATGGCACTGGTAGGTGCTCATTTGGTCTTTGCTGAGCTGTATAAAGTCTCAGAATTATATTAAATAGAAATGAAACCTGACACCTCTGGCTTTACAATTTAATTTTGTAAAAGGGGATTACAGCGTCCTCCAAATGGCGCATGTCTGCTGACTAAGCCGGGCAAGCGGCTGTGACCTAAAAGCCAAGGCTGCGAAGAGAAATCGTTGGAGAAGAAGAAAGAAAATTGGGTCAGGCAAAATGGCAGGAGCCTCTGCAGGTTCCTGATCTTTACCACCAGGGGCCAGTGTACAGGTGCTAGAAATCTAGGCAGGTGGCAGCAAAGGGCCTTGGGCAGGTTAAGTCTCAAACTGACACTGGCAGTCAGAAGTTGTTTATAACTAGAGATGTCTAAAGACCAGCAAATACATTCTGCTTACGCCAAAGCACCTGGAAGCTTACAGACCATAGCACTACTAAATAGATTAAATGTTCTATTCTCCATGGCACATTACAGTGATGACACAAGCTAATAGAGAAAAATCCAACAGGAAGAGTGGGAAGTATATTTTATTAACTGTCGGGATCTGGGTACTAAACGCCTCATTGCTTTAAGTAGAGCAAAGTTTCCTTGACTGTGTTATCTATAAAGGGCATGTTGATCCTTTATCTCTTCATTCTTTTAAGACGAGCAATAGAGAAGGAGGAAAATATCAAAGTGACCTCAAAACACGAAGGAAAAGGCATATTCCAACAAAATGTCATTTTTATTGTTTCCAGATTACTCTGTACCCCCACCCCCAGCTCACTCCTGTGTTCTTTCCCCTCTTTGTGTCAGGACATTTGAAGTGAAGTCTTGTATTCTTCTCTAAGACATACTATGTGGATGTTTCTTAATGTCAAACTGGTTGTCTTCTGTTTCCCTAAACATGAATCCATTCTTCTAGCTATCAGGAGAACATATTGGAAACAGTAGTCAGCAGCCTGCATGAGTGAGTGGGAGAACGCATCTGCGAAGGGGTCTGGGGAGAGTTAATTGCTGACTCCTTGGAAAACTTGAGCAAGAGATTTAGCCTCTGGCAAGACGATTTTACAAAAGTAAGAAAAAATAATGAGCCAGACTGTCTCTCAGCTATCACTATGCCAGATGAAAGTCTCTCTGTCTGTCTCATGTGTGCATGCACACACAGACACAAACGTACAGTTATGCATACATACATGCAGATACATTCTCACACACACACATATACATACCTCCACGTGCTACCTATATCGCCAATGGAGTTTAAGTTCCCCTTTCTAAAACCACTCAACACATTATCTTCTAGTTAAAAACTCTGCCTGCATCAACTTCGACTTTCTTCATGTAGGTCATTCAGCACTGGGGTTTAACATCCTGACCTAACATTTGACATATTAATCCTAATTTTAATCCGATACCAAGGCTTTCTGTTGTACTGAATCAATTCAGGTTAATTCAGAATTAGGTTGCTCCCACCCAGGATCAATAGCCCCACTGTTACCTTTCTCCAAAGCTGACCACCCAGTTTTGTGAGAATCTGCAATGAGTTAGAAAATCTGCCATCACTGGAAGAACCGGCAGCTCAGATACAGCCCGTCACTCTTCCGGTCTATACAATACCCTCTCTTTGTCTGACATCTCCGAATAACCTGGCAGAACTCGGCCTGCCAGGCAATGAGATCTTTATTCTCCTGGAAGGAATGCTTTGCACACTAACATTATTAAGAAATTTCTGGACAATGTTTAGTGGCTGAAGACTAATCCAAGGTTCTATTAAAAACGCATCTGGGTAATTAAAAGCACATTTGTTCTCAGCCTCCTCCCAATTTGTCCATTAGTGGAATAAAAGCCCAGGACAAAGGGTCATGTGGTTCAGTTATATTTTACAAGGATTCTTCAGGAAGTTGAAAACATATGAGCGTTTTCCACAGATACATATGTTTATGGCCTTCTGGAACAGCAAATACAGAGGTCCCTGCTTTAAACAGAGGCTGTCTGTGACCAGTTGCTATTGCAATCAAGAAACTCATGCTGAATCGACACAATTTGTCCCTGGAATTATCAAGTTTGTTGTTAGAATCTCTCCCAAACAGGGGCAGGCTGGCTGGCACATCATCTCCTTTGGGTTGAGGTTAAAAAGAATTGCATCCCTGTGTGTTTACCAATTTGAAAAACAAAACAAACAAGCAAATATTAAAATACTTTGAAATGCTTTTACCTTAGAGTTGAAGGCTCTTCTGAGGTCTCTTTCTAATGGATTCTTCATGCACCCAGAAGCCTCAGGCTCCAAATTTCTACACCACTACCAACCAAGGCAAGCTTCAGTTTTCAAATCGATGCATTCTTTGTCTTTCCTATTAGTTTGTGTTAAAAAAACAAAAAACAAAAAACAAACAAACAAAAAAACCAAACCTGGATACATTGAGAA
>JADRCH010000109.1:3694658-3715920 GCA_019843965.1 Rhynchomys soricoides | reverse complement strand
GTGTGTGTGTGTGTGTGTGTGTGTGTGTGTGTGTGGGCTTGCGTGCATGTTGGGGGACCTTGAGAAATTGGGATGATGGCAACAAGGACACAATCAATGTCTAGTAGCTAGGGAGGGTGCCAGGCAGACAGACAGACAGACAGACAGACAGACGCACGCAAGCACGCACGCACACACGAGCACAGATTGGAGGAGAAAGAGAAAGAAACTGAGACTCAACTGGGGGTCTACAACCTGTGTGGGACTGATCAAGATGTAAAACTCAAAGACAATTTTGCTGTTATTCGAGTGCTCCCTATAGGCTAGGCTAGGTACTTCTATGGATCATCATAACAAATTCTGACAGGTATAAACCACCCTCATTTTCAGATGACACTTATATGACGTGAGCAAGGCCCTGCGATCTCACAGTGCTCTTGCTTGCTGTTTCTATCCTGATTCTTTTTATTTTGGCAGAATGGCCGAGTAAACATGCTTTGAGACGGGCACAGGCAGGTGGGTTGAGTCCTGACTTCCTTCATTCTTCTGTTCCTTTGTTCCTTCTGCTACTTACTTATAAGCCACCTGTAACACACCAGCTAATGTTTAAGATATAACAGTAAGAGAACTGATTTCCGGCTCCTGCTCTTCAGCGCTTACAAGTGTAGCAGGAAAGAGAGGCTATCAGCTCTACAATTGTTAGCAATTGAAAAACTAGCAGACAGGCTTCAGGGGCTAGAGGACTGGAAACTAGACAGGGGTATTTGGGAACAGCTTCCCAAAGAGGAGCCTCTCCAGCTGAGCTTGGAATGTGACAAGCCATTATCTAGACAAAGAAGCAAGGGAGGACAGGTCAAGGTGAGAGTAGCAACAAGTGAGTTCTGTAGGAAGGTGTGGCTGGGTGTGGCTGGGCTGTGCAGAGCTAGGCCAGGGGAGCAGATGGAGGCAGGGAAGTGCTTAGAAAAGATGCTATCTTGTCGATGGAGCATCTTCAAGGGTGCCAAAGGCTCCTGTCATTGGAGAGAATATTTCCCAGTGTTCTTCCTTTCCAATTTCCTTCTCCTTTGCACACCCCAGACTCCAGCCAGACTGAGATCATTTTAGCATCTCCTCCCCTGACCCCTCCCCCCAGAAACATTTTAGCACTTGGGCTCTGGAGAGCTGCCCTGGAGGTTGGATAGACCCTGCTCACCACCATAGTTCTTCTGACCCAGTGAGATCGTGAAGGAAAGTACCATTTTATCCTGCAGTCTTCTCCTGACCTAGAACATCTCTGGAATAAGCGAGAGAGGCAGGGCTGTTTAAGTGAGAAGTGCTTTTTATTTTCCCTGAGGTGGGAGGTCAAGGGCCTTGTCTGCCTAAGAGTGAGGGGACAGGAGAGATGGAGGCCAGGCCTCTGTGGGCTGTTCGTGGCTGGGAGAGTCAGCTTTCTGCTCAGCAGAACAAATACTTGTTAGCACTTTACACAAGAGTCTCCCAGCTTCTCCACTGGAACCAGCAGAGCGGTTCTGTGCACCTGAAGTTTGTCATTTGTCTGAGGACACTATATTCATGGAAGATGAGGAAGACAAGATTTGGAAGAGAGAGGACCATTAAAAAGCCAGCTTACCCAGGCAGGCCTCTCTTTGCCAGGACAAATACTTAGAAGACTACCCCGAAATGAGTCCCAAATGAGAGCTCCCTCCATGCCTCTTTGCTAGCAAGTTACATGGCGAGCTATAAATGCCATCTGCCAGTACAGGCTGTCTCCAAGAGCAGTGCATGGCAGCCAGGCCCTGGTTTCAGGCAGGGGTCCCGAGAGCACCCTGGGGTTCCTATTATGGTGCCCCCATGTCTCAGCTTATGAAGTTTTTTAATTCATTGGCTACTTTAGGAAGTCAGTAAACTATGCATCTCAAACACGCTCAGCAGTTTAATTTCATATCAACAGAGGCCCGCATGTGTGGGCAGGCTCAAATCATGTGCAGAAAAGACTTGCCCAGGTTGAGAATCATGTTTTATTATAGAATGAAAGGCAAAACATAGGAGTAAAGTCAGGCAGTTGTGAGAAAAATATACATTCCATAAAGCAAAACCTACACTTCATATTACAGCAGAGGTTATTATCAGGTACACCTTCTGCACAAGAGTACATTTATTTACATATGTTGAACCATCCCTGCATCTCTAGGATGAAGCTGACTTAATCATAGTGTATGACCTTTTGGATGTATTCTTGGATTCAGTGTGCAACTGTTTTATTCAGAACCTTCGCATCTATTTACATAAAGGAAATTGGTCTGCAATTCCCTTTCTTTGTTGAATCTTTATTGGGATGAGCTCATTGTCTCTCAAGATAGACATATTCTCCAGGAGAGCTGGAACATAAAAGAATCTAGTGTAGTAGACTCTGCCGGAGAGCATTTGCCTGCTACTTCATGTGGCCAGAGATTTCTATGGCAAGAATCCCAGCAAAGACATTTATGCAATATTCTACTGTTGGACATCGAAATGTGTGGACTCTAATTGTTCAGCAGGACACAACTGTACATAGCAAGAAATGAATTCATACACAGGGCTTGGGCAGATAGGATATTAAATAAAGTTAGTCCTTTGCCATTGTATGAGGAGCATTTGGGCAAATTAAGTCTTCTTAGTGTTTTCCTGCCTTTAACTATGTTAGACTCTAAGGAGGAAGAGCGGGCGATAGGACAGTAACCGGACAAAGGCCCTACTAAACACTTGTTAGGTGTAAGGCTCAGTGCTGAGTACTTAATTGTATCAGACAATGTTTAGGCTGCTACTGTCTGCCTGCTATACCAGTGATTCCCTACCTCTTTCGCAGGGGTTGCCCTAAGACCACTGGAAAACAAAGATACTACATTATGATTCGTAACAGTAGCAAAATTACAGGTATGAAGTAATGAACATAATTTTATGGCTCGGGAGTCACCACAATATGAGGAACTGTATTAAAGAGTTACAGCATCAGAAAGACTGAGAACCACTGTATTATTCTATTATTTCTACAATAGGAAACTCAGAAATGGGAGTGTAGTGGTTTGAATAGGAATGGCCTCCATTGGCTCATATATTTGAGTGCTTGGTCCAAAGTTTGTGCAACTATTTGGGAAGGATTAGGAGGTGTGGCCTTTTTGGAGGAGGTGTATTACTAGGGGTAGATTTTGAGGTTTCAAAAACCCATATCAGGCCAAGTCTTGCTTGCTCTCTGCCTCTGGCCTGCAGATAAGCATATATGCTCTTAGCTACTTCTCCAGTGCCATGTCTGCCTACCTGCTGCCATGCTCCCTACCATGGAGACCTCTGGAACTATAAGAAAACCCTTAATTAAATGCCTTTTTCTTTGGTAAGTTGCCTTGGCCATGGTGTCTGTTCACAGCAACAGGACAGTGACTAAGACAAGGAGAGGAGAGTAGCACCTGATGAGGTACTAGGATGAATTGGGATCAGCTCCAAGCCTTCCTGGTTTGTGGGAACTGGGCAGATATCACTGGATCACTGCGGATACTGTCCCCTCAGTCCCGGCACTGGCTTGAGGCTCTGTTGCCCTCTTGGCTGGTTGATGTACAGAGTCACAGAGGTCTGGGAGGATCCTGCAGAGGTAGATGAGAAGATATGAGGAAAGAGCCCAAACAGGAAGCTGCTGGCTGTCACTCTTCAGGGGAAGTGTAGACTTGCTGTAGAACAGAACTGGGGAGGAAGAGGTAGATGTTTAAAGAACTGGAGTGAGCCAGTCACCTTCCTGTCTCTTCACAATCGTGGAGAGAATTCATTGGCTTTCCATGTTTTTAGAGTGAGGTTAACAATTTGTGTGTTGGTGATATTTGGCCTTAGAGAGAATAGAGCAGGCTTCAGACCTTGTGGCTTGTTCCCAGCAAACATGTTTCCAGCAAAGAGAAAAGTCATTTTTTTCCTCCTTGGGTCTCTAGGAAGGCAGGAATAGGGTTAGGAGGTGGGCTGAAATCTTCCGAATATGTCTTATCAAGAGTAACCATGTGGGCTGTAAAAATTCCTGCCCTATCTCTCTCACCTGGAGGCCCCCTGTTTCCCTAGAGAAGCTGGTTTTTAGTCAGGGTTATTATCATAGCCTTAGACATAGCTTCAAAATGGCTCTCTGCTAAACTCACTGTTCTCCTTTGTAGTATTTGTACTAAAACTGTTGATTATGTTAAAGGGTCTTAATCTTAGATATCTGATATCAGTGAGTCTCAGGAAGGATTGCTCTCCCCTGCTGGCAGTCCTGGTGTTGAAATAAGGCTGTGCCCTGTCCTAAGTTACTCCATATTGCTTAAAGAGTTGGCTTATTGTTGACGATGGATACACTGAACCTGGGTGAATGTGTGGATGATATCTATCCAGCTCCACCCACACGACATACACTGAGAAATGGCTTACTCTTGGGAGTAGAAATAAATAAATTTATTTGGGTAAGTTGGGATCATGGGGGTTCATGGGCATATCAAAATTATATCATGCAAACAAGACATAGAACTTACTGGGTACAGCAGACCAAGGACAGAGTGAACTCTCACCAGGACTCCGTAATTAGGTCAGCTCTGTACCTGCTGTGGATGCAATCTGTTTAGCTGCATGAGCTACTCTTCCTGTTTGTGTGCCTGCACCTGAGGTCTGTTTGTTTATCTAGACCCAGCCCTGTCCTTTCCATCCACAGCTTGACTCAACTCTGTAGCTTTGCTCTCAAATCTGTGACCAGCAGTGGCCTCACTCAGCAGCCACAGCAACAGCCACTATTCCAGAAGATAATCTTATGTTCCACAAAGACACCATTTGAGTCTCTGACAGCTTCCTGCCACGGGCCTCTAAGGCTTCTTGAACTCTAAATGTGGTCTACTGAGCCTTCTTAGCCATTTCATAATCTACATATGTAGCTAGATAGGTAGGCAGGTAGGTAGGTAGGCAGACAGATAAGTAGGTAGGTAGATAAATGACATAGATAGACAGATGTTGGATGATAGATAGAGATATAGATAGACAGACGGACAGAAATGGAATTTATTCCGTGGGAGTTTCATTTTGAGATCTCTGCCCATGGCTGGAAAGGAGGAATCTTCTGCTTCAATTTTAACTTGTCAGTGATTACCTTGTGTTGTTATTGACATTGTTTAACTTCTTTGGCTTTTCTGTACTTCATAAATGATAATCAGACTCTTATGTCATAATAGTCTATGGAGCTATGAGTTGTCTGTGGGGCTGAGTCTATGAGCTGTTTATGGAGCTATGAATTGTCTATGGGTTTAGGACTCTTATCACCAGTGGGGTACAGAGAAGGCCACCAACCCAGGATTTGTTCTTCAGTGTGGAAGGCCTTCATCCTGTCAGAAGAGTACAGTGGCCAATCCTATCAACCGGTGACTTATACTGACAATACTTTAGATTTGAGGAGTGTCAAAGTTTTCTAAAGGAATATGTTATATAAGATTTTCTCCATCCTACAGAAGGTTCAGTTATCCTATAGTATCAGTTTGGAGTAGGAAACTTAAGAGTTAATGTATTCAGTCGGTGCCTCATATATAGTATTCTGTAGTTTAACCCTGTGGAGAGATGGCTTTTATATCAATATTTATACTTTAGAATAAATTATATCTTATAACTGTGCTAAATTGATGAGAATAGCTGCATATGCAAATCCCAGAATCTTGGCATGTTACTCAAGGCAGAAATTGAACCAAGTCACTTGGCTTTTCAGAGCCTCATGCATCTCATTTATAAAGCAGAGATAATAAAGGCACTCATGTAGCACTGTTGTTTAGAATACAATTTAGAACCATACATAGGAGATGTTTCGCATATTGGCTATTATACACTAAATTCTCAATATTATGCTTTATTATATTTTATCTTCCAGTATGTTCTACAAGTTTCACCAACACTTAAGTAATGTCTTCTTTTTCTAGAGTATATTTCTAAAAATATAAGAAGTTACCTTTATGTTAAATCAGAAAAATATAAGGAAGCAAACAAAAAGTGATTTATAAGCTTACCAATTCAACAATTCCTTATGGAATTTAAAAGAAAACTGTCTTAGTTAGGGTTTTACTGCTGTGAATAGACACCGTGACCAAGGCAACTCTTATAAGGACAACATTTAACTGGGGCTGGCTTACAGGTTCAGAGGTTCAGTCCATTATTATCAAGGTGGGAGCATGGCAGCGTCCAGGCAGGCATGGTACAGGAGGAGCTGAGAGAGAGTTAAGGTGAGGATCTTAAAGCCCTCACCCGCAGTGACACACCTACTCCAACAGGGCACACCTCCTAGTAGTGTCACTCCCTGGGCCAAGTATATACAAACCATTACAAATCCCACCATATTTCCAAGGTTAGAAATGTCAGGTAATAGAGAAGAGTCTGTACTATAGGAACTATAAGAAAGGAGTGATCTGAGGCTTGCTATGTGGTCCAAGCTAACACTGAACTTGTAGCGAGCGATCCTGTTTCTGCTGTCCTAATGCTTGGATGACGGGAGCCACCACGCCTTGCACTTCTTGTTTTTCTTAAACAAAATAAACATCACACAGAGACATTTGCTTTTTTCACACAGTAGATCTCCCCATCCAAAGTGCATTCCCATACTTAATTTTCATCTACTTCTGGATCTGGAAAGCCAAATGGATCTCCTGGATTCTCCTTCGTATTCTATAAAACAATGAATTCTACTTCCTTTGTCCTGTTGTTTGGTTTAGTTCTGTTTCTTTACAGTTTAACTGCTGTGCATGGAGCAGCCCCTACCCAGTGTTGGCAGTTTTGCCAGTGCACTCATCAGACTGGCCCCGAGCAGTGGACTGGCTGGTTCGTGCCTCTAGGTTGTGGTGGTTACATCACAGACCCTTCAATGCCAGTTCACACTTCCAAGGACTCTTTCCCATGTCCCAGGGGAATCCTCTGATTATAAGCACTTTCAAAATTAAGAAGTGATGTTCAGCTTTGCACATTTTTATTTCAAGTTTATTGCGTATAAGTCCAAACATCTCTCCCTGTGTTTGTACATTCTGTTCTGCTATAAACTGCATGTTTGTAAACTTTGCCCACATCCTATTATGTGGTTCATTTTTTACTTTTTTATATGATTTAAAATATATAATTTAAAGAAGAACTAAATTGTATGTAATTTTCATTATATCTTGGGATTTTAAAAAGTTGTTTAGGACACAGAACAGGCAAAAAATACATTTTCTGGCCAGCATATGTTCCCCTTGGCCAGACAACACTCAGATTTTCATTTGGGGTAACGTTTATTTTTACTGCATACATTTGGGTATCTTTAGGCTTGGACACATAACACATAACCTATGCTCTACCACCAAAGTCCTACATTCCTCTGGCCACAAACACAGGACTCAAGAGGATCAAAGAAAACCACTATAACTTTTTATCAATTTGAAGAGAATCAAGTCATCCCTGGGGAATGAGTTTTGCATGTAATGTTCATATGGCCTCTCCTACACTCAAATGGTTTTTAATTACCTGTAATAGCTAATACAAACAAATGTCACACAAATGATTGTTATATCACTTTCTTTCTCTCTGTGCTTCTTTTTTCTTTTTTACTTCTGATCCAGAGTTGCTTCTGCACATACAAACCTACATCTGAGTTTGGAGATAGTCAATGGTTTTCCCTTTCACTCTGCTGCAGTGCAAGGGATGGGAAACAGAGCAAACTAACCTCCACTAAGGACCTGAAGGTAGTGGGTTCAACTGGTCCCCGTTCAACAGGGAAGGGCAAGCTGCATATAAGCCTCACTTCTTGGAGAGGAAAGGTTTTATTTAGCTTACACTTCTGTATCATAGACCATCATCACAGGAAGCCTAGGCAGGAACTCAGGCCTGGAGCTTGAAGCAGAAACTGTGGAGGAATTGCTGGCTTGCAGTCATACTGGCTTGCTCCCAGCCTTTCATATAGGGCCCGTTCGGGGATGGTATGGTGCTCAGTGGGCTGAGCCCTTCCACATCAGCAAGCAATCGATAAACTGCTATGTGTGTCTATAGGTCAATCTGATGGAGGCAATTCTTGGTTCCCAGGTATGCCAAGTTGACAGAAAAAGAAAAAAGAAAACAAACAAACAAAACCCTCCATCTAATCAGGACACCTCTGTATTGTGAAAGGGCCACATCCTTTTGAACTTTTAGGCTGCAGCCTGCAATACCCCTGTGTAGAAAGGCAGTGTGACTTTCTTTTTAAGTCATACATGCTGGTGACTAGGGAAACACTTCAGGGTGTCTTTCTTCCCCGATTCCTGCAATAACTGAGAATCTGGGCTTGGTCCAGAACCACTGTGGGAGGGTGAGTCTCACAGCACCCCTTATGTTTAAATAACCAGGGTTCAAGACTGGAAACATGGAGATGCAGGCTTTAGAGCATTGGTTTCTTATGTTCATATTCCTTTTGGCATGCTAGCAGCACAACACTCAGTAAGAAGAGTTAAGTGGTGAGAATGTGTAAGATAAACTCATAAAATTAGGCTTCAAAAACTGGAATCAGCTAAGTGAAAAGGCATAAAGTCAACTCCTACAAAGTAAAGCTAGTCGTTTATGTCCACTTAAAATGTTTTAAATTTTTTTACAGTGTGATAGTAGCCGGAGTGACAGACCAGAAAAACCCAAGCTGTGTAGTAAATAAAAGCAGCCATGCTGATTACAGGCGAAAGTTTACTAAGTGTACATCAAATTGATTTTCTCTCTTCAGGATGAACTCATTAGAAGACTCAGGCTGGAACCATATGTGTTACATTCAGGCCAGCCAAGTGCTGGGGACAGAATTAAAAGGGGAGCTGAGTGCTCTTTTTTTTTCTTCCATGGGATCAAGCACTGGGAACAGGACCACATAGCCATTGCCTGTGCAAGTCCGTGGAACCCGAGGAGAGCCGGTCCCAAGTCCTCTTTTTCCTGTTCCTATTTTTCTGTAAAATTGACTAGATTTTTTGGGGACTGGGAAGATAGCTCAGCCATTAAAGTCTGGGCTCAGAGCTAGAAGCAACTATATTATCTGACATCAGTAGGACTGACGTTTAACTTTTTAGGCAACTGTGGCACTCAAGCCCTCACATGTTGGTGATTTTGGAAAAGACAGACTCTGAAAACTGTTTTTTATTCCATTGTCATTATTGTGACTGTGTCTATATAGGATGCTGGCATTTGCTTATTTGTTCTTCAGTGTCCTTCCGTCTGAGAGCCACGGTCAATACTGAGATTAAATTCTTAAGCATGAAGTTGAAAATATTATAGGCAGACACACACACACACACACACACACACACACACACACTGAATCTGGATCAGACAGAGACAGAGGACGGGGGGGGAGAGAGAGAGAGAGAGAGAGAGAGAGAGAGAGAGAGAGAGAGAGAGAGGATTGCAACCCAGAGTAGGAAATTCAGTGGCTTGAACTTGTCTGACTAGCTCCCTTGAACTGGAGAGATGAGAACTCTCCTCTCCTCCCCCTTTTATAGAATCGTCTCCTCCTTGCCTGGTATAATAGTAGATTTTAATGGCATTCTAACAGAATATGTAAGATAATGAATAATCAATAAAGTAAACTATTTTACTCATGGTTCTGGAAGCTGGAAGTCCCAGGACGGCTTCATTGGTGAAGGTTTCACGCTGTATCAGAACAGCAGAAAGGTGGAATAAATGGGAACAGGGGAGGAGACAAAAAATGAAGGACAGCCCACACCATAATAACCTGGTTTGCATTGATACATACAGTTCCATGAGAAAGGCGTTCATCCCTGGCAACAACTGAATACTCTCAAAGTTGCGCCAAGGACCAGCCTTAGCTTGGAGATGGGTTTGGAGAAAGGGGTGTCTGGGAACGGTAAAAAGAACAACTTGAAGTAAAGTCATGGGTCTAAGCTGATGACCTGTATTCTGCTTGATACAGCTTTTCCAGTCTGCTGCTGCCCATGTACTGTTTGCTTTGTGTGTGTGTGTGTGTGTGTGTGTGTGTGTGTGTCTGTCTGTCTATCTGTTTTTCAAGCAGTTCTGTTTTTATTCTAAAAATTTCTCTGGATAGCTCATCTCCTACAGAACATAAGTCCAGTCTTTTATTTTACATATCAATTCTGTCATTTACTCCAGGTTTCCTATTGATTATCTTATGAAATGGCATCCTGTGACCTCAACCCTTTGATTCTTAAGAAACAGCAAGCATACATTATTCATAACATTGCAAAAGAATTCAGAGAACTACAATAAACTAGTTGGGTAGGATCCTGCCCTGAAACCGTTTCTGCCAAGCCTGAGCTTAACCTTGAACTGTCCTAGGCTGACCCTGAATTTAGGAATCTGCCTTTGTAAACACAAAAAAACTTAGCTGAGTGGGATCTTCTGTGGTCACCACTCCCTAAATCTCTTTATCTCCCTCCTTAGTAGTTTTCTAACAAGTTGGCTGCCAGCACAGCTGCTTTTTTTCCTTTTGATTCATGAAGCCCCTCATATAATTCATATTGCACCCTTATTTTTGCATAGTTGAGAAATTATATATTTTCAAACTCATGTACTTGGAGCTCTTTCCCACAGCCTTAAGTGTGGTCTTGAAAGTCCCAATGTTTACCATTTTGCTGAGACACATCCTCAATTCCTAGACTCCTGATGTTTCTAATTATCATGGTGTCATTAACATTAACAGGGAGGACATTTCTCAGAAGGAAAGAGTCCTCCACTGCTAGTACTGGTTCCAGAAAATACGTACATTTTCATGCAAATAAGCCTTATGCCCACAGCAGCCGTCTGTGGAGGCCCACACCAGAGCCCTGTCCTAGGGGCAAGAACCATATCACTCTGTCCCTACCAAGGCCATAATGGGTTCAACAAAGTTGCTGCTGCCTCATACTATGGTTATACTGGGGACTGAATTCTAGCATGGTCTCTGGAGAGGATGTTTAATCTGACCATTATGGAGTCTCCCTTTCTTTCCCAGATATATGTTAGTCTGGATGGTGGATGTGGTTTCTACCAAGAGAAAAGACTGGATTGCCAACCTTTAGTCTTCTAACGTCTAGAAGACTGGTGGCCTGCTGACTCCAGGGTAGGTATTTCTGTTGCTTGTGGGTCCATGCCCAGGGCCATTTGCCTGGTTTAGGACCTGTCATGTCCTCACCATTGTCATCTCTGAGGCCTGCTGTATCCTGTGGCACATGGACACTGTGTTCTTCCCTAGCCAGAAAAGGCTCATTTTTCTTTCTTTGAAGCAATATGCATTCTTTCTTCTTTCCTAGCCTGATTATCCTCCAAGTTGCTCTTGAAAATACTCAACCAGCCGGGCAGTGGTGGTGTACACCTTTAATCCCAGTACTTGGGAGGCAGAGACAGGCGGATTTCTGAGTTCGAAGCCAGCCTGGTCTACAGAGTGAGTTCCAGGACAGCCAGGGCTATACAGAGAAACCCTGTCTCGAAACCCACTCCCCCCCCCCCCCCCAAGAAAGAAAGAAAGAAAGAAAGAAAGAAAGAAAGAAAGATACTCAACCAAACAAAGATAAAGATAGATGGTTGTCTTAGGGTTTCTATTGCTGTGAAGAGACACCATGACCACACCAACTCTTCTAAAGTAAAGCTGGCTTACCATTCAGAGATTCAGTACATTAAAGTCATGGTGGGAAGCACTGTGGAATACAAGCAGACATGGTCGAAGAGAACTAGTGGAGAGTTCTACATCTGGATGGGCAGGCAGCAGGAAGTGAAACTGTGAGTCACTGGCATGACTCGGGGATCTGAGCCCCCAAAGCCTGCCTGAAGTAACACACTTTCTCCAACAAAGCCACACCTACTTCAGCAAGCTCACACCTCCTAAAAGTGCTACTCCTTATGAGCCAGTGGTTTTCTTTCAAACCACCACAATGGCTGATTCTATAAACAGTTCTTTGTTTAAATGAGGAAATGAAAAGCAAACAAAACCAGCATGTAAGCTAATAATAGAGACAGTCTCATAGTGTTGACTTCTTGTCCTCAGCCTTGGTCCCCCCACCAGGATGTTAGGCAGAGCTATTTCACCTCTTGAACGCAAGCAGTACAGTGTGGGCCTTATTAAGGACATAGGGCCTGTACAATAGTTGATGGCCAACAATCACAAATTAACATGAAAATGAGAGAACAAAACTGCAACCATCAACAAATTCAGTGAAAAGTCAGAAGATGGGACATCCTGTCAATGTCATTAATTGCTAAATTTATAATGAATAATAGTTTCAGTTAAAAACAAATTTGTAGCTTAGATTTTTTTTTTACTTTCTCAAAAGAAGTAAATATCTTTTTCAAGCAGTCACATGGTTGCTGAGAAGATATAAACTAAGGAATTGTAAAGGAATCATTTAATGATAAATTTCCTAGAACAAAATTATGAGACCGCATTTTGATATTTTTTCCCCAACTCAAAATTGTATTTCATATGGGGCCATATGAACATTCAGTGTATTTGGTATGATGACCTGGGTTCTAGTTCCTTGGCTTGCTGTGAGTGTCTTCCCGTACAGGCTAAGGAACCTCTTAGTTTGAAAGAATAAATGTAGTTCTAGGTCCACAGAATGAGTTTGGGGACTCTACCAGTTAAAGACACAGAACTCTATATTTCTGAGTACTTCTTTTCCTCAGAGTGCCTATGCTTGAGGCAGCAAATTGGTCTGAAAATTGAGATCAGTGGGGACAGTGATGGATTAAAGACCAGAGGTAAGATTAGATTGTGGAAACTTCAGACCTTAGCTTGGGGATTTCCAGGCTAGCTGGACTTCTGTAAAACTGGATAATATACAACTGGGGCTTAGACCATCCTATCATGTCTTAAAACTTTTGAGGGACTCACAGGACTCAGAAATGTATTGTTGTGATTTTAGTGAATATAGTTGCAGTCAGCCTATTGATATACACAGGCCTGGTCCAGAAGGGGCCTCTTTTAGTTTAGGATTTTCTTGCTGTAATAAATGCACCATCACTAAATGCAACTTGGGGAAGAAAAGGTTTATGAGGCTTACATAAATGATCAGAGTCTATCATTGAGAAAAGCCAAAGCAGGAACTCAGTCGAGTCAGGAAACTGGAGGCAGGAACTGAAGGAGAGACCATGGAGATTCACTATTTACCAGTCTACTTTCTTACAGCATCCAGGGCCACCAGCCCAGGGATGGTCCCACCCACATGGACCCTGCCATATCAGTCATAATCAGGAAAATGTCCTACCAGCTTGTTAATAGGCAATCTGATGGAGGTATTTTCTCAGCTGAGTCTGATTTCCTCATTTCTCTACTCAGAAGACGATCTCGTGTAAGGACAAACAGCTACTGAGGACAGGGCCCACATATGAAGTCTCGTGTACCCAGTGTTCATCTTCCTGATCCACCAGGTGCACTACCACCCAGGAAACTTACTGGGTCATGTAAGAGTTTCTGTTAGGGTTCTGTCACGTAGACGCAGCTGGTCTTTGTGGTGTGGCCAGGCCTACTTCTGAGTCATCTCATTGACAAAACCTCAGATATGCCTAAGAGCCCAGGAGTATCAGATACTCTTACCACTTGAGAAAGTCCAAAGAGTTAGAGGTTACTTCCCAGAAACCAAGGTCAAAGGTCAGTCTAAGTACTTATTACATATGACAATTGTATCTAACTTAGTATATTACATACATTGTAATTATTATATAATATAATGGTAAATGAGTTATATATATATATATAATATAGTAAATAGATGTCCTGAAATGCATTTGGGGCTTCCTTATTTCTGTTAACAAAACCAAAACCTATTAGAATCCCCAAAGAGTAAACAATTTTTAGAGATTTCTTACAGCCTTCTGTCTTGAGGAACTTGAGCTAATTTATTTCAAACATGGGTCAAGGAATTTTGTAGGGATGCCATACAATATCAACCGTAAAACTTTCTTTCTTTTTAAGGAAAAATTATTAGTGTATACCAGTCACAAAGTAATGTGTTTTGTTATGCTATTTCTACACATGGGCACATTGTACCTCGAGCACAATCACCCTCACACACCCTTCTTTTGTCCTAACCCCCATTATTTCCTGCCTCCTCACTAACAGTCTACCTCTGCTTTTATCTAGTTTAGTTTTAAAATAATTTGACTCAAGTCATGAGAGAAGACAAGCAATATTTGTCTTTTAAAATTTAACATGATGGCCTGAAGTCCTCCTTTTTTCCCTCTCTCAGATGACGTGATTTCACTCTTCTTCACAGCTGAATAGAACTTCCTTGTTCTGTTCACAGGGAGCTGCTCTCTACTCCCATGTCAGTTGGTTCTGTTAGACACATCTGTTAAAGGCCAAAGCTAAGTTTCTTCACTATTTGGGGTGGGGGATTTTGTCAAGTCTCGAAGATGATTTCATAGGGAGTCTTCCCTAATTTGCTAGAGCTTCTGGTACCTGTGGTGAGGTGATCACCCACCCTAGGCATAACACAATGAGGGGTTCACAGGGATCTGAGTAATTGGGCAGATAAAATCTGGGGCTCCAACATGAGCTTTAGAACACATCAAATTCTCATTAGTGTAAATAAAGCTGAAATATATAGTCCTGTAGGTTGCCTGAGTGATGTTGAAGCCAACTCTGTCTTCCAGAAATGTCACATTTTTCTTTCCCCCACTATTTACCCCTCTTACCATTGTTTATTTCTAAAGAGTGTAGAGAACTGGAGAAAATACCAAAGAATGAATTTTTGTATTTCAGTGTTTTGAAAATAATACTCTCAGGTCTTTGTTGAAAACTCTACTAGACAGCATGAGCAAATATCATGGAAGAGAAAGTGGTAATAATAGAAACTATGAACTAATATTAATTTTATAATCCTATTAATATGGTAGCCCAGGTAGACTAAAAATCAAAAGATTAGAGCAGTGGTTCTCAACATGCCTGATGCTGTGACCTTTCAATACCGTTCCTTACGTTGTAGTGACTACTAGCCATTAAATTATTTCATTGCTTCTTCATAACTGCAGCTTTGCTACAGTTTTGAATTACAATGTAAATACCTGATATGTGGGATCTCTGGTATGAGACCCCCAGGGGGTATCAGCCCAGTGTTTGAGAACTGCTGGATTAGAGGGTCACTGGTTATCATTCATCGAGTTGTAAGGTGGGTCATGGCCAAATTTTTTATTCTATGAAATTCACAGCAGGCAAACATGTGTTAAGCAATTGGTAGGAAGACAATTTGAAGAGTAACTTTTGTCATCCACAGTGTGGGAATGAAATGGTACTTCTGTGTCTTCTCTGGACATGCTTCTCTGTTTTAGCTTCCTCATCCATTGAACAGGAGCACAGACCCTGGAGGGCATTAGAAAGTAGAAGCACACATACACATGGAGGCTGAACAAGGCTCTACTTAATGATGACTTGGTCAGGGAAGAAATAAAGAAAGAAATTAAAGACTTTATAGAATTTAATGAAAATGAAGACACAACATACTCAGACTTATGGGACACAATGAAAGCAGTGCTAAGAGAAAAACTCAGTTCTAAGTACCTCCAAAAAGAAACTGGAGAAAGCCTATACTAGTAGCTTAACAGCACACTTGAAAGCTCCAGAACAAAAAGAAGCAAATACACCTGAGAGAAGTGGGCAACAGGAAATAATCAAACTCAGAGCCAAAATCAACCAAGTAGAAACAAAAAGAAGTATACAATAAATCAACAAAACCAGGAGCTGGTTCCTTGAGAAGATCAACAACATAAATAAACCCTTAGCTAGACTAACCAGAGGACCCAGAGACAATATCCAAATTAACAAAATCAGGAATGAAAAGGGAGATGTAACAACAGAAATTGAGGAAATTTCAAAAAACCATCAAATCTTACTACAAAAGCCTATACTCAACAAAACTGGAAAATCTGGACGAAATGGACAATTTTCTAGACAGATACCAGGTACTAAAGTTAAATCAGGATTAAATAAATCATCTAAACAGTCCCAAACACCTAAAGAAATAGAAATAGTCATTAAAATTCTCCCAACCAAAAAAAGCCCAGGACCAGATGGTTTTAGTGCAGAATTCTATCAGACCTTCAAAGAAGACCTAATACCAATACTCTTCAAACTATTCCACAAAATAGAAACAGAAGACACACTACCCAATTCATTCTGTGAAGCCACAGTTATGCTGATACCAAAACCACACAAAGACACAACAAAGAAAGAGAACTACAGACCAATTTCCCTTATGAATATTGATGCAAAAATATTCAATAAAATTCTTGCAAACCAAATCTAAGAACACATCAAAACGATCATTCACCATGATCAGGTAGACTTCATCCCAGGGATGCAGGGATGGTTCAATATACAGAAATCCATCAATGTAACCTACTGCATAAACAAACTCAAATAAAAAAACCCACATGATCATTTCACTGGATGCTGAAAAAGCATTTAACAAAGTTCAATATCCCTTCATGTTAAAAGTCTTGGAAAGATCAGTAATTCAAGGCCTATACCTAAACATAGTAAAAGCAATATACAGCAAACCAGTAGCCAACATCAAACTAAATGGAGAGAAACTTGAAGCAATCCCACTAAAATCGGGGATTAGACAAGGCTGCCCTCTCTCCCCCTATCTATTCAATATAGTACTATAGCAACCAGAAAACAAAAGGAGGTCAAAGGGATACAAATTTGAAAGGAAGAAATCAAAATATTACTATTTGCAAATGATATGATCACATACTTAAGTGACCCCAAAACTCCACCAGAGATCTCCTACAGCTGATAAACAATTTCAGCAAAGTGGCTGGATATAAAATTAACTCAAACAAATCAGTCCTATATTCAAAGGATAAACAGGCTGAGAAAGAAATTAGGGAAATGACACTCTTCACAATTGTCACAAACAATATAAAGTATCTTGGTGTGACTCTAGCCAAACAAGTGAAAGATCTGTATGACAAGAACTTCAAGTCTCTGAAGAAAGAAATCGAAGAAGACCTCAGAAGATGGAAAGATCTCCCATGCTTGTGGATTGGCAGGATTAATATAGTAAAAATGATCATCTTGCAAAAAACAATCTACAGATTCAATGCAATCCCCATCAAAATTCCAACTCGATTCTTCATAGAGTTAGAAAGAGCAATTCTCAAATTCATTTGGAATAACAAAAAACCCAGGATAGTAAAACCTATTCTCAACAATAAGAGAACTTATCGGGGAATCAGCTGACCTCAAGCTGTACTACAGAGCAATAGTGATAAAATCTGCATGGTATTGGTACAGTGACAGGCAGGCAGATCAATGGAATAGAACTGAAGACCCAGAAATGAACTCATACACCTACAGTCACTTGAGCTTTGACCAAGTAGCTAAAACCATCTAGTGGAAAAAAGATAGCATTTTCAATAAATGGTGTTGGTTCAACTGGTGGTCAACATGTAGAAGAATGCAAATTGATCCATTCCTATCTCCCTGTACAAAGCTCCAAGGGGATCAAGGACCTCCACATAAAACCAGATACACTGAATCTAATAGAAGAAAAAGTGGGGAAAAGTCTTGAGCATATGGGCACAGGGGGAAAGTTCCTTAACAGAACACCAATGGCTTATGCTCTAAAATCAAGAATCAATAAATGGTACCTCATAAAATTGCAAAGCTTCTGTAAGGCAAAGGACATTGTCAATAGAACAAAATGGCTACCAACAAATTGGGAAAAGATCTTTACCAAACCTATATCCAACAGAGGGCTAATATCAAGTACATACAAAGAACTCAAGGAGTTAGACTCCAGAGAACCAAAAAACCCTATTTAAAAATGGGGAACAGAGCTAAACAGAGAATTCTCAACTGAGGAAATTTGAATGTCTGAGAAGCACCTAAAGAAATGCTCAACGTCCTTAGTCATCAGGGAAATGCAAATCAAAACAACCCTGAGATTCCACCTCACACCAGTCAGAATAGCTAAGATCAAAAACTCAGGTGACAGCAGTTGCTGGCCAGGATGTGGAGAAAGAGGAACACTCCTCCATTGCTGGTGGGATTGCAAGTTTGTACAGTCACTCTGGAAATCAGTCTGGCAGTTCCTCAGAAAATTGAACATAGTGCTACCTGAGGACCCAGCTCGCGCTCTCTCTCTCTCTCTCTCTCTCTCTCTCTCTCTCTCTCTCTCTTTTATATATATATATATATATAAAATACATATATATATACATATATATGTATATATATAATATATATATATATATATATATATATATATATATATATATATATCCAGAAGATACTCCAACATATAACAAGGACACATGCTCTACTATGTTCATAGCAGCCATATTTATAATAGCCAGTAGCTGGAAATAACCCAGATGTCCCTCAACATAGGATTGGATACAGAAAATGTGGTTCATTTACACAGTGGAATTCTACTCAACAATGACTTCATTAAATTTGCAGGCAAATGGATGGCTCTAGAAAATATCATCCTGAGTGAGGTAACTCATTCACAGAAGGATACACATGGTATGTACTCTCTGATAAGTGGATATTAGACGAAGAGAGAGGAATATCTAGGATACAACTCAGGGACCACATGATGCTCAAGAGGAAGGAAGACCAAAGACTGGGTGCTTCAGTCCAACTTAGAAGGGGGAACAAAATAATCAGAGAAGTAGAGGGTGGGGGGACTTGGGAGGAAGGGAAGAGGGTGAGGGGAAAAATAGAAGAATCAGGTGTGGGTGGAGATGGAGATGTACAGAAGATCAGGAAATTGAACAGAGGTGTGTAGCAATGGGTGATCAGGAACTGGGGGTAGCAACCAGAAAGTCCCAGATGCCAGGAAAGCAAGAGTCTCCTAGGACCACACAGGAATGACATTAGCTGAAATACCCCACAAAGGGGAGGGAGAACATGTCAAGACCATATCCAGAGGTTAGGCACAGCCCCCCAGTTGAGGGATGGGGCCACCCACCCATCTTCAAAATTTTAATCCAGAATTGCCTCTGTCTAAAGGAAATACAGGGACGAAGACTGAAGGAAAGGCCATCCAGAGACTGCCCCACCTGGGGATCCATCCCATATACAGACACCAAACCCAGACACTATTGCGGATGCCAAGAAGTGCTTGCTGACAGGAGCCTGATACAGCTGTCTCCTGAGAGGCTCTGCCAGATCCTGACCAATACAGATTCAGATGTACACAGCCAAACATTGGACTGAGCATGGGGACCCTAATGGGGAAGTTAGGGCAAGGACTGTAGGAGCTGAAGGGGTTTGCAACCCCATAGGAAGAACAACAATATCAACCAACCAGACCCCTCAGAGCTCCCAGGGACTAAGCCACCAACCAAAGGGTACACATGGGGGACCCATGGCTCCAGCTGAATACGTAGTAGAGGATGGCCTTGTCAGGCATCATGGAGGCTTGATAGGGAAACACTAGGGCACTGCGGCAGGATTGGGTGTGTGGGCGGGGGAGCACCCTCATAGAGGCAGGGGGAGGGAGGAAGAGATGGGGGCTTGTGGAGGGGAAACTGGCAAGGGGAATAACATTTGAAATGTAAGTAAATAAAATAACCAATAAAAAAAGAAAAAATCAAGAAAGTAGAATTTCAAGTCCCGTTTTGTTTTCATATCTTACAGTACTGAGTAAACTCTGCTGAAAACCTTTCACCTTATTATAAAATACTGAAAATCACATGCACCTGAGAGTAAAAAACTAGCCATGCTTGGTCTCTTTACTGGTCCAGAGCAAAATGTACCTTGATGGTGAGCCTAACTTGCAGTAATGAGCATCTCTGTCTGTGACTTCAGGGTGCAGAACTAAAACCTGGTGGAGAGAGGCAGGATCTTATGTGTCAAAAATGTGGAGGACCATGGACAACAGGTGAGCTATAGAAAACTCGAAGTGTGCTCTGCCCTGTACCTCTAAAAAATATTTCACCTCAATAGCCCCTTTTCAGGCAGTGAGCATAGAGCAAACCCATTAGTAAACTAGCCACATCTCCCGTGAGACCCTGCAGTGCTGAGCCCTGAATATGAAGCCAGGGCTCCTACACTCTTTAATAAACCTTTTTGTGTGTTTTTTCACGAAATTGTTTCTGACTAGAACATCCAGAATCAATTTGAAATTCTACCATGTGTTGTTAAAGAAAGAAAGAAAGAAAGAAAGAAAGAAAGCAAGGAAGAAAGGAAGGAGGGAGGGAGGGATGGAAGGAGGAAGGAAGGAAGGAAAGACAAACCAGTTAATAAAACATAAGCAGAAGCATTTTTGTTTTGTTTTGTTTTGTTTTACCTCAACTGAGCAAGCTGGCTTTTCTTGCGGTTGAAGAGCTCACACCTGGAGGTGCAGGCATTCTGGGCCAGCTGCTGCTCCTGCTCATGGGCTGACTGCAGAAAAGATGCTTTGGGCAGAAAGGTATGATTGTCACAGATGTGCAGTGTAGCTCCCTGCATCCAGCTCTTGTTCTTTGTTGTTTATTATCTGTTTTGCTCCCAAGTGAGCTTCCGTGTCTGCTGTGTGGTTAGCCCTTCATCCGATAGCTATGACCCCACAACCTTAAAAAAAGCTATTAAACAACAACAACCCTCCCCCCAAAACCATTACATTTACCATCTTAGACTTGCTGTGGTGATGGCATCCATTGAATCCCAGCAGTCACTCTGGAGGCACAGGCAGGTGGAGCTCCAAGAGTTAGAGGCCAACCTAGTTTCAGGGCAGTTTCCAGGATGGCCAAGGATACATAGTGAGACTGTCTCAAAAACCCAAGAGAAATGATAGATAGATAGATAGATAGATAGATGGATGGATGGATGGATGGATAGATAGATAACCATCATGACCTTTGTAAGTGTGAAGTCCAGTAATGCTGAACTTCACTCTACTGGGCTTTCCATCTTGCAAAGCCTGAGCTCTTTCTTTCCTGGCTCTGCCCCCTTCAGCAGCTCTGCCCCCTTTAGCAGCTTCCTTTTGGTTCTATTTCTGTGAGGTTGACCTGACACCTGCATGAGTTTGCCTTGCCATTGGTTGTTGGTTTTTTTCATTCAGCATCATTAAGGTTCATCCATTCTATGACATGTGACACAATTACTTTTTTGGTCTTTATTTTCTTTTTTCTGGAGACAAAGTCTTTCTGCACAGTCCAGGACTTGAGTCCTCGCTATCATCCTGCTTCAGTCTCCCTAACACTGGAAGTACAGGCATACATTACCATGCCCGGCTAGGATCTCATACTTTTTCAATTCATGCATATGTAATATTTTTTAATATATAAAACACTATGATTTACATGCATTTCTGGAAAAAAGAACAAATAAGGGTCCAGTGACCCACTCATGTGTCCTTAGGGACTAAGGGGT
>JADRCH010000109.1:3640909-3682686 GCA_019843965.1 Rhynchomys soricoides | reverse complement strand
TTTTCCCACGCTCCCCCCCTGGCCCCAACTACCTCGGCTCCCCCCCCCCCCCCCCCCCCTCCCTCCCCCCTCCCTCCCCATCCTCCCTCCCTCCCTCCCTCCTTCTTTTCTTTTTGTCCTTTTCTTCCCTCTTTCTTCCAAGGCAGCTGAAGCATTCTTCTCACTAGAATGTTGATGGTCTGTCCAACATGAAGGATCTAAGTGGGGGATGTCTCCTTTGGCACTGAGAGCTTGTATCCATGGAAAGGTTGTACATGCTTTATCCAAAATTCATGGGGCCAGGCATGTTTCAGATGTTGGATGTTGTTTTCAGATTTTGGAAAAACTATAAGCATCTAAATAATGAGATATCTTATAGATGAGATCTTATTTATATTTCATATATACCTTATATACATAAATCAAAGGTCTTTTTATGTAATATTTTAAAGGTAACTTTGTATACAAAATAAGATTTCAGGGTGTATGTAGAGTTTTCTATCTAGATTTTTGAGAGTTTAATATTTCTAGATTAGGGATATTCAACCTCAGTGGTGTGCACTCAAGTGAACCCATTTAACAATTTTCAAGTTAGTGAACATGTTACGCTCAACTCCTTTATGGTGCTTGGAAAGTGTTGCTACATTTTCATGGAGGGAATTGGTCTTCAGAAACTCCATAAAACGCTTCATGCTTAGAAGCCACTGGCAGGATATATTCTAGCAGAACAGAAATATTCTCACACTGGGAGAGCCAGATGCACATAAAGAGCAAAGGAAGAAGTGCCACACACTATGAACAGCTTCTCATTAGTCCTTCTAGAACGAGGGCTGTGATACAAACCACTTAATTAAGGGCAGTTAGACTCGAGAGGAGAGCATAGGTCTTGTTAAAATTAGCATCAGACTTTTGCAACTCCAGTCTTTTTCTTTTTCCTTTCATGTATCCACAAGTTTTCAAATGAAGTTGTGAAGCAAAGAAGGGGGACTAATCTTGGCTGTCAGATTGACACACTTGGGAAGAGGGAACATCATCTGAGGAATGCCTCCACCAGACTGGCCTGTGGGCACGTCTGTGACTACTTTCTTAATTACCAATTGTTGTAGAACGACCTAGCCGACCATGGGTGGTACCAAGGTTCAGGAGGTGGGGCTAGGCTGTATAAGACAGGTAGCTAGGCAAAGCCAGGCAGAAGCAAGCCCTCAGAAATGAAACATAAAGTCACATGGAGCCTTTGTAAGCATGCTCTGTGTGAGGAAGAGGAGTTGAAATATGACTGGTCCACAGGTGTAGCTCACAGTTAAGGATGAGGAAGTGTATTAGGAATGTATGCAAAGCAAATGAGGCAGGGAGGAGCAGGGTCTTGCAGAAGGATCAACACCAACTTGGGGAAGGTGCAAAATGGAAACTGAGCCATCGATGTTTGATTTGGGGACCATGAAGATGAATATAACAAGCCAATAACTGTAAGATGGGTAAACAAAGGCAGAGTGTTGATATCACTGGGCTTATAGTTTTAGTTGGGATACAGACATGTGTGGAGCTCCGTGGTAGGTCTTGGTAGAAATAAGTGTGGCAGTCTGGAGCAATCATGTTCCTGTGTTGTGTCTGTAATAGGACAGTTTCTAGATCAGCTCCTGGTCTCACTTTGGAGCTCACAGGGAATGGTGAAGCTTGGTCCAAGTTAGACTAGAACCTGACAGCTGCATTTGGCAAGACTTAGACAGTAGCAGGTTCTTTGGTGTAAAAGGTCACTGAAAGCAGGAGGAATTATGTCTGTGGGTTGAGGAGAGCTCTGATTTGGGATTTCTATGATATGGATTTTTATTTCCCTGTGAATGCTATGGTGTTGGAAAACATACTTGACATTACTGGGCCAAGCAAATACAAGCCATCATAGGGCCTTATTTCTTTATTTGTGAAATAAAAAGATGGAACAACATATGTTCTGAAGGCTCATGTCACAGTATATGGCTTAATCGGCTGTGCAGTTCTACATCTAGATGTGGGAAACCTGGGAAGTACCAGATAAGCAGGAGATGTTCCTTGGCTTCTAACTGAGAAAAAGCATCAAAGCATATGATGGACCTCTGACTAGGGAGAAAAATCAACATGGTAAGGGAAGCATCATGTATGAGAGTCAGAGCTTAGTGTCCCGTATCTGGGAGAGCCTGGCATGCGAGCATCCTCTGTCCTTAGACTCTGTGATGTGTTTTCTCTTATAGCAGTCAAGATGGCATTGTTATTTATGTCCAGAAAGGCTGAATCTTTACCTATAGGATTTTATTCACCTCTCACAAAAGAAATGCTATTATAACTTTCTGGAACATTTAATGACTTTGGGATGTCAGTTATGTAGCTTGACCTGAAATGGGCAGTCTAGGATAATCAAGGGTATGAAATGGCTAGATGGGTACTTTTGTTGTTGTTTTTTTGCTTGTTTTTGTTGATTTAGTTTTTTTTTTTTCTGAAAAAAAGAATCTTCAGGCCTTCTAGCAATACAATGACTAAAAAAAAAAAAAAAAAAAAAAACAATCATTCTTAAGGAAGAATTAACAGTTTACCCAAACTAGAGAGTTGGAACATATGAGAAGATCGCAGGCACTCAGGTGTTCAGCAGGTGTCTAGAGAGATGTTCTGGTGACTGGTGACTGGTGACTGGTGAGTGTGGTGCTCAAAAAGACAATTCTACCTAGACAGAGGAATGTCTTTTCCTAAACAGATTTCCACTTGGAACGCAGGTGATATATAGAAAATAGAAGAAGTTGTGATTTTTGAATTCTTTTTGGAGACCTGAAGGAAATCGTGCTTTACAGCAGGAAAATGTTCAGTTCAGTTCTCTGTGAATCAAGGACATCAGGGTGACCAGAAATGTCCAAGGAGAAGTAGGTAGTCATTGTTGTGAGCTCTAAAACCTACGAAGAACATTTGCTCCATGTAAACTTTTCTCTGATTTCTTGGTAAGGGGATACTCAGACACTTGGAAGGTCTTTCAGAATCCTGCGTAGATGAATGAATTCATATCGGTGGTAATTGTTTTAGTGATCTAGGGATGCAGGATTCCAAAGTGTAGATTATGGGGCCTATAATGGTGGATTTTTCAACTGGAATGTTCCATTCTCCCAGATGATGAGTTTTGTAGAAACTCGAAGTTTTCTGTAGAGAATCCTTCCAGAATGGAACTTCTGACCCCATTTAGCTTCCTATTTCCTAGAAATCAATCTTTCTATATGTCTGTGATTTAGTTCTCATACTTCTTGGGTTGCCTATTATCTAGGATGGAAATGTACAGAGTGGAAGAAAGCCACACTGTGCGGGTGGCCTGCTGGCTGACTTTGACGAAGCTGTGTTTGTAGTGATCCCTTACATATTTCTCTGACACTTGTCATTTGTGTTTCAAATATCTCATTGCTCTAAGCTTTCCTAGAGTTAGAAGGAAGATTTACTAGGTGGGTACCTCAGGTTCCCCGTGAATGTGGGATCTTTTGAGGTCTTGTCTCTTTCCCAGGTGAGCATCCTGGTCAAGGCAGGTCCTTGCTTTTCTTACTGTCTCCTGTCTGGAAGCTTTGGAGACGGCAGTGAAGATCTCTTTCAAGGCCAAAGTGAATAGGATTAATCATGAAGCAGCTGAGAAGCAGTGCCATTGCAAGGCCAAGGGGACTTCGAAGCTGGGGGGTATTTTTAGTGTCTGTACTGCTCCGGGGAGATGGCGGGAGAAAGAAAAGAATCAATCAGCACCTGCCTGGGGCTCCATAATTTGCCTTTTACTTTCTGTAGTTTCCTATCTGAGTCTGAGAAGCAGAGGACCAAAACAATCACAATCGGCAACAGATGTCCTGGTGAATCTGCTCCATCCATGAATTCAGTCAGCATGCAAATTGCCATCCCAGGGAGGTTTCAGAAGACTGCTGGGAAAAAAAAAGACCAGCAGACCCACTCTGCAACAGAGATAGATGGATGATTAGATGTCTGGACCCAATCATATGTTTAATTACAACCTCCCTTTTAAAAATCTCAACAACAATGACTGGTAGCTATTATAACACGGTACTGCAAGCTTGCATGAGGCATGGTGGCACTTTGGAGGGCTGATAGGTGGTCTGTGTTTGATCAGAATGATCAAAGCTCTTTACCATAGAGAGCCCCCTTTTCCTTCTCCCTTGTCTGATCTACTTAGACGGGCAAAAATATGATTTATAGGAGACACTTTATGTGACTCTCATTCCCCCGAAGGCAGGGGCATGATTTTTGTACCGCCATTTTCCCCTGGAAGCAGGAGCGCCTGCCTGTGCTCATAAAGATGCAGTGGCTGGCTTGACTCCACAGCTGGGGTGAGATACCAGCCGGCTGCCCATTTCATTTGCTCTCAGAAGTTCAAACTCCTTCCAATTTTATTATTGGTGTAATCATAAAAAGATGAAACACTCCATGCAAGCGAGGGAGCTCCTCATCCACTCTATTCCTCCATCTCATTTATGGTTTTGAGATTTCAAATGAAACCAAACCTGAGCACCTCACATGGTGGAGTGTTGGATTTAACCAGTCAGATGATGGAGAGACAATGTCACCGAGGGAGGCCGTGAACCTGGGATCCACTAACATGGCCACTGTGTCCACTCTAAGAAAGAATTTATGATTTAGATTAAGTTTTCTTTTGTCCCTTTATCTGAATCTCTTTGCATTTTTTTCTTCTGATCCTGCAGACTGAACCACACTCTCTCCATAGCCTTGGCTGAAAATAGAAATTCATGTGGTCAGCCTGTTTCATCGTGGGCTTTAAAAATACACAACATGCAGTATAGGTGAAATGTAAAGTTAGTAACAGCTAGATCACATAATCAGCTAATCAAAGATTCACTAAATACACCAGCTAAGAGTCTCAAAGCTAGGTAGCCATACAGTGTGTGTGTGTGTGTGTGTGTGTACATATATACATATATATGTATAATTTTTTTAAGGCTTCTAGTAAGAACCTCACAGGAGATGAGGCTTGTGGATGCACTGTTTGGAGAGAGGGAAGTTACACTGCCATTTACTCCTTAGCATACATTATCTGAAGGAAATACAAACACTCTTAACTAGCAAGGAGATATGGAAGCACTTATGTGAGATTTTCTTATGTGAAGTTCACGTTCTCCAGTGAGTCAGTCACATCTGAGAAAGAAACAAAGACAAAAAGGTGAGTAGAAAACTGTGAGGGAGAAGGGGCTGGAAACTAATGGGGGGCACATGGCCACAAGAAGGTGGGTAGAGAGAACACCATGATCAACCATGTCTAGATGAGAGGTCCAGAAGGACTGGAGGCTGTATGTGAGGTGAGATGGGCGTGTTCCAGACAGTAACACTGTCTCTGCCTTAAGAGCTTGGGTCTGAACTCTTGGTAACTCACGCCAGTATCAGCGAGATAGACTTCAGCCACCCAGAGACCTTCTCAGGCCTTTAGATCACATATTGACAACTACCGTTCTGACTCTTCTGTGGTCCAAGCTGTGAACTAAATACTTGTGTTCCTCCCCGACTCCCCTTGGAGGTAAGTACCACTTTCCCAAATTTGAAAAGATCAAAATGAGGCTTACCTGGTCTAATGGTTGATATTGTCTCTCTTTATAGGGTCTAGGACCACCTTTGAGATACGTTCTGGAATGTCTAGGAGGATACTGTTTTTTAGCTGGGGCTAATTGAACTGGGTGCTATCATTCTGCAGCTGGAGTACAGACTTAGTAAAAGGAAGAGAAGCGAGCTTGGATCAGCATTCATCTCTCTCTGCTTCCTGACTGCAGACTTACTGTGACCAGCTGCCACCATGCTTTTTCCAGCCTGATGGGTTGCAGCCTCAAACTATGAGAACAGATAAGACATTCCCACTTTGAACTGTTTGGTGTCACAGTTAAGGTAAGCGGTAACCAATATGCTTAGTTAGGCATCCAGTAGCTATCGTTCGGAACCACTGCTTAGATGAATGCTGCTAATGAAAACTAAACCTAAGAAAATGCTTGAATAAGAGAGAAAGATAGTGCCTATCCAGAGTTACTATGATCCTAAAACTGGAACCAGTGCAAGCTGTCTCTTCTAACTGCACTGGCCTCTAAGCACACTCTCTTTTTATGTGCAGGGATGCAGAGCAGCATCTGGGGGGGTGCTCCCTGTCCGAGACTGGGTGCTGGAACAAGAGGATGAATGGTGGAAGTCGGAGCCTTTCCCATAGAACTGCTGGTCTTTTAAAAACGAGGAGAAAGAGTAAGTGTGGTGAGCTGTGGGGCATGTGGAGGGTGAGGTGCCATAGGTTCCTGCTACTCCTCAAAGTCCTCATCTGATTTACGCCCCATTAGATCGAAGACCGCTCCCGGAAAACAGGTGAGCCAGCCAAAAGGCTGAGGCTGAGCTGTTGGCTGCTTCACAGAAGTCCGAATGAGTGATGATGCCCCTCCTCTTCTAAGTTACCTCATCAGGTAGGGCTTTCATTGGAGCATGATGATGGTGTGGCTAGAAATGATTGGATGAGGGTTTAGGGGCTTGGGATTGGGTCGAACACTGTATATAAGTTTATGCACTGTGCAATAAACTCAGATCTGCAGCCTGATGTTCATCTCCAAAGTCTGATTCCTGGGGTTCGTCACATGACTTTGTCATCTCTCTTTCTCTCTCTCTCTCTCTCCATCCTTGGTCCTGTTCCCACAGTGAGCAGGATTTTTGTTTGTTTGTTTGCTTTGTTTGGTTTTTTAAGATATGACCTTTCCGTGATGCACCTGCCTCTGTGTCCTGAGTTCTGAGATTGCATGCAAGCATTATTATACTCAGTCTAGAGAGAGATGATCTTTAGTGGTACCTAGGCAGGCTTGGTGCTATGCACAAGTCAGACACAGACAGTCCAGGCTCTTTCTCCTCTCTGGCACCTGAAGATTTTCCTTTCAAGATACCTGAAGAAATGTAGTGAGGAGATGAGAGAATTGCTGGACTAATGTTTCTCATCCGTACCTGTTTTTTTTTTTTTCTTTACATAGTTACAGTATTTTTATAGTTTTTTCTTTTTCTTTTTTATTAAACCAATAAAATTTATTTTAAAATATACTACTCAGTATTGATATTTTTAAGTCATCAAAATAATTTATAATAGTTAAATGCCTCTTAAATATACATGATATCTTCTGAAACTAAAAGTAATATGCATTCAATCAGTTTTTAAAATCTATTTGGAACATTAAACATGATAGAAGTAGAAAAAAATCTCTTATGAAGTCCTCTATTAAAGGAAATTGTGACAAGATCCTGATTAGACAGAAACTATTCCATCTCCAAGGGAGAATACTCAGCATAACTGTGGCTTCATAGACTGAACTGGGTAGTGTTCCTTCTGTTTTTATTTTGTGGAATAGTTTGAAATGTATTGGTATTTAGGTCTTCTTTGAAGGTCTGATAGAATTCTGCACTAAACCCATCTGGTCCTGGGCTTTTTTTTTTTTTGGTTGAGAGACTTTTAATGACTGCTTCTATTTCTTTAGGGGTTATGGGACTGTTTAGATGGTTTATCTGATCCTGACTTAACTTTGGTATTTGGTATCTCTCTTGAAACTTGTCCATTTCATCCAGCTTTTCCAGTTTTGTTGGATACAGGCTTTTGTAGTAGGATCTGATGATATTTTAATTTCCTTAGTTTCTGTTGTTATGTCTCCCTTTTCATTTCTAATTTTGTTAATTTGCACACTGTCTCTGTGCCCTCTGGTTAGTCTGGCTAAGGGTTTATCTATCTTGTTGATTTTCTCAAAGATCCAGCTCCTGGTTTTGTTGATTCTTTGTATAGTTCTTTTTGTTTCTTCTTGGTTGATATTAGCCCTGAGTTTGATTATTTCCTGCCTTCTACTCCTCTTGGGTGTATTAGCTTCTTTTTGTTCTAGAGCTCTCAGGTGTGCTGTTAAGCTGCTAATGTATGCTCTCTCCAGTTTCTTTTTGAAGGCACTCACAGCTATGAGTTTTCCTCTTAACATTGCTTTCATTGTGTCCCATAAGTTTTGTGTCTTCATTTTCATTAAATTCTAAAAAAAGTCTTTAATTCTTTCTGTATTTACTCCTTGACCAAGTTATCATTGAGTAGAATGTTGTTCAGCTTCCATGTCTATGTGGGTTTTCTCTTGTTTTTGTTACTATTGAAGACCAGCCTCAGTCCGTGGTGATCTGATAGGAGGCATGGAATTATTTCAATCTACTTGTATCTGTTGAGGCCTGTTTTGTGACCAATTACATGGTCAGTTTTGGAGAAGGTACCATGAGGTGCTGAGAAGAAGATATATTCTTTTGTTTTAGGATGAAATGTTCTATAGATATCTGTTAAATCCATTTGGTTCATAACTTCTATTAGTTTCAATGTGTCTCTGTTTAGTTTGTGTTTCCAAGATCCTTGTCCATTGATGAGAGTGTGGTGTTGAAGTCTCCCACTACTATTGTTTGAGGTGCAATGTGTGCTTTGAGCTTCAGTACACTTTCTTTTATGAATGTGGTTGCCCTTGCATTTAGAGTACAGATGTTCAGAAATGAGAGATCTTCTTGACAGATTTTTCCTTTGATCAGTATAAAGTGTCCTTCCTTATCCTTTTTGATAACTTTTAGTTGAAAGTTGATTTTATTCAGTATTAGAATGGCTACTCCAGCTTTTTTCTTGGGACCATTTGCTTGGAAAATTGTTTTACAGACCTTTACTCTGAGGTAGTGTCTGTTTGACACTGAGGTGCATTTCTTGTATGCAGCAAAATGCTGGGTACTGTTTACATATCCAGTCTGTTAGACTATGTCTTTTTATTGAGGAATTGAGTCCACTGATGTTAAGACATATTAAGGAATAGTGATTGTTGCTTCCTGTTATTTTTGATGTTATTTTTATGTTTGTGTGGCTATCTTTTTTTGGTTTGTTGAAAGATTACTTTCTTGCTTTTTCTAGGGTGTAGTTTCCCTCCTTGTGTTGGTGTTTTCCATCTATTATCCTTTGTAGGGCTGGATTTGTGGAAAGATACTGTGTAAATTTGGTTTTGTGATGGAATATCTTGGTTTCTCCAACTATGGTAATTGAGAGTTTTGCTGGGTATAGCAGCCTGGGCTAACATTTGTGTTCTCTTAGGGTCTGTATGACATCTGCCCAGGATCTTCTAGCTTTCATAGTCTCTGGTGAGAAGTCTGGTGTAATTCTGATAGGTCTGCCTTTATATGTTACTTGACTTTTTCCCTTACTGTTTTTAATATTCTTTCCTTGTTTTGTTCATTTGGTGTTTTGACTATTATGTGATGGGAGACATTTTTTTTTCTGGTCCAATCTATTTGGAGTTCTGTAGGCTTCTTGTATGTTCATGGACATTTCTTTCTTTAGGCTAGGGAAGTCTTCTTCTATAATTTTGTTCAAGATATTTACTGACCCTTTAAGTTGGGAATCTTTGCTCTCTTCTATGTTATCCTTAGGTCTTCTCATTGTGTCCTGGATATCCTGGATGTTTTTGGGTTAGGAGCTTTTTGCATTTTGTATTTTCTTTGACAGTTGTGTCAATGTTTTCTATGGTATCTTCTGCACCTGAGAGTCTCTCTTTTATCTCTTGTATTCTGTTGGTGATGCTTGCATCTATGACTCCTGATCTTTTTCCTAGGTTTTCTAACTCCTGGGTTGTCTCCCTTTGTGATTTCTTTATTGTTTCTATTTGCATTTTTAGATTCCGAATGATTTTGTTCATTTCCTTCACCTGTTTGGTTGTGTTTTCCTGCAATTCTTTAAGGGATTTTTGTGTTTCCTCTTTCAGGGCTTCTGGCTATTTACCTGTGTTCTCCTGTATTTCTTTAAGAGAGTTATTTATGTCCGTCTTAACGTGTTCTATCATCAACATGAAATGTGATTTTAAATCAGAGTCTTCCTTTTCTGGTGTGTTGGGGGTATCCAGGGCTCCCTGTGGTGGAAGAGCTGGGTTCTGATGATGCCAAGTAGCCTTAGCCTCTGTTGCTTATGTTCTTGCCCTTGCCTCTCACCATCTGGTTATCTCTGGTGTTAGCTGGTGTTGCTGTCTCTGACTGTGGCTTATTCCTCCTGCAAGCCTCTGTGTCCGTATCCCCGGGAGACCAGTTCTCTCTGGGAGGAATTTGGGTTTGGAGAGCTGTGGCACAGGATCAGCACATGGCACAGACAGAAACCGGAAGGATCCTGTCCCAGGCTACTTTTTGGTCCTTCGTCCTGAGGGCTCCAGGTGGGTCCCTTTTAGGCCAGGAATTTGACCATAAGTGATGGTCTTACCTGAGCTCACAGGTGTGTCTGCACTCCTGGGAGACCAGCTCTCTCCTGGCGGTATCTGTGTGTGGAGTTCAGAAGCACAGGACCAGCTCCTAGCACAGATGGAACTCATCAGTACCTCTTATTTCAATGTGGAAGGCTTTGAGAGTTGATTTGTAATATTTCTCATGTTGTCAACAAGATTTATCTTGAAAGTTGGGAAGACTCTTCCAAGTTGAGCAGTAGTAAAGAGCTGAAAATGGACATTATTTACAACCCTCAGGAATTTTTCTGTGAATTCAGTGCATACAGACATTGGTGTGACCAAAGGTAACCTTCCAGATCTCTTGAGAATCATTCCCAAATCTGTTATTAAAACATGTATGGAGGTTCTTCAGGCTGGTGCTGACAGTATCTCAATTGGAGAACTCAGCTTTTATTCTGGCACCCAGTGGCAGGGAAAGTATTTGCCTCCACTAGGCACCATGATGGTGATGGTGAACAGATTTCTTATAACTCTTCTGCTGGAGTTCTTCTACTAAATACACTGAGGTACCCAAGTGACCTTTGACCGTCATGCTGAGAGAAGAGGCAGGGCAAAGTGTGAAGAGTCATTTGGTGTTCATACTTATCCCATTACCGTGGGTGGTGATTTGAATAAGCAATGGCCCTCATGGTCTTAGATACCTGAACAATGCTCCCCCAGTTAGTGGCCCTGTTTGGGGAGATTTAGGTGGTGCAGTCTTGATGGAGAAATGGTATCGTTGCAGGAGTAGGCTCTGAGATTAAAAAGCCTCCATAGTTTCCAGCCCTCTTTCTGTTACATGTTTGCAATTTAAGGTGTGTACTCTGGGCCTCCTGCTTCAACTATCAGGCCGGCCTGCTGCTATGTCACTTTGCCATGAATATGATCAACTTTTATAAGGGGTTGGAACCATAAACTCAAATAAACCTTTTGTAAGAGAACACTTTTATCCCAACAATAGAGAAGTAACGAGTACACTCTGTATTTGGGGAAGAAAGAGATTAGTGGTGGAAACACAAAGGAGGGAAGGTAAAGGAGAGAAGCAAGGAAAACATGGTTGGGAAGAACGAAGATCTCTACAAGTGTGAAAGACAACGGCAGTAAAGAGAAATCAAGAAATTTAAGGAGAAATAAATTGATTGGGAAGAAAAGTAAATATTATCAATGAAACATGAGCTAGAAATTCTGATGACTTTGCCAAGAAGGAATGCAGAGAATTCTTTTACCAAGGATAGCAAGATCATCGGTGGTCAAACATTGAACTCTAAATGCTGTTGGAATTAAAGAAATTGCTACTCATCCTCAGTGGAATTTGTCTATAATCCTTTAAGTAATGGGGAAAATAAAAGTACAGTCTATGTTCATGGCATCATTTTGTTATGGACAGCAGTGATGAACTAACACCAGAATACCTCAGCTTTATCTATAGTATGGTTGTTTCCAAGAACCTGTTCTTGAATCTCTCCCCTGAGAAATGCTCCAGCAGAAGCTACACCTTGAAAGTGATCTGCAAGAACATTGGCAAAAAGCAAACAGAAGAAAAGAAAAAAGCAAAACAAAACCAAACCCAACCAACAAACAAAAAAACACTACGACAAATTCTGCTGAGTATTCTTTGGAGATCTAAAGTTTGGATTCTATTGAGAATCTACTAATTGATTATGACTTGAAGCTGCTACCTCTGGTCTGGAGATGGGATGACTCTTCTGTCAGAGAGTGTTTCTCTCATGAAGAAACCTCAGAAGAGCATCTACTAGATCATTAATAAGAGCAAAGGGCAGGTGGACAGCTCTGCCTTTGTAGAGCCAGAAAATTATAAAATAGGATATGACTGAGCCTGTTGATTAGCACTATATACCTAGCTTGAAGAATCTGGTGGAAATATCTGGTCTCGATTGTTGATGAAGGATGCAAGACAGATGAGACCAAGGTAGATTTTGAAAACATCTGCATAAATGGTCATCAGTTGACTCAGTCATGTCCTATCGTAGAGCTCCACCTGCTCCACAGCTGATCGTGTATCATTCCTCTACAGTGATACTGAACGCCTCTTTCCCACTGGGTTTCCTCTGCTCTTATCTATTGCCTTTGGCTTGGTTCTGTTTCCCTCCCTTCTCCTTATACTTAAGGCTAGAGACATAGGCATTCAGTCTATCTGTTCCTGTTTTGACAAGGTCAGTTATTATATATTATGGGCTTTGTTACTATTTACTTTGTTCTGAAATTAAAGTACATAAAGTAAAGAGATAATTAGATCATCAAAGTTCCAATTTTATGAATGAGCCAGTGCCACACTGGGTTTGTTATAGAGTTGGTTGCTTTGACTCTTTTTCATTCTTCACTCTGATTTTTCCCTTCCACTGAGAATGATGCAGCAGCTGGCTCTCTTCAGGTGCTCGTACCTTGATGTTAGACTTTCCAGTATAAGGAATGATAAGAAATAATTTTCTTCTACTAAATTCTATAGTATCTTCATCTAATGATGAAACTGTGTATCAGCAGAGAAATGAAACTATTGAGGTTAGGTTTGCTAAGCCTTTCCCTAGGCCCTGAACTATGGAAAAGGCATATAATTCCTTCTCTAAAACCAGAAATAGGCTTGGCAGAACCAGCAATGACCTGGGGACTAGACCTTGGGGGAGCCATAGCTTTGGGGTCCTGAGAGCCCAAGTCTTCCCACCTTAAGGGGCTAAGGTTATCAGTCTCAAGACCAAAGCGTGCTTGGTCAGTGATTCTCTTGAGATACCCTGTGTTCCTTTTGTGTAATATTGCTTGATTAGTTTCCTGCTGACTTTATATAATTGTACTGGTTTCCTGCTGACTTTATATAATTGTACGTAGCTTTCTACTAGCTCTCTCCTCTCAACCCCAATAGTATAGAAGCTGTACTTCTTAATAAACTTACTTGGTGTAAGACATAGCTAGTAAATATTTCCTGACCACAGCTTTTTTATCTTCTCATCTTCCAGTCACTCTGCTTAGGGTCCTGTCACTAAGGAATGGCCTGATGGCCTAGGTCAGGAAACAAGATGGAGATGGCCTCCATTTATATAAAAAGGGCATGTAAAAGAATGGAGGAGACAGCATGAGTGAAGTTGTATCTTTGGACTTTAAGGAGAGAATCTCCCCAAGGGGACACCAAGACATTTTGTGGTACCTATATCAGGTTCCTTTAATACCCAGTTAACATGTATCCTGTCTCCATTTGTGAGCTCAGTGTATTTTAAGAGTCTAGATACAGAGTCATTATGACATGGGTTTTTCAGCTAATACCATAATACCGAAGATAATGGGATTTCCAGGAGAGTGAAGGCAAACTTCTGTGACCCTACAACTTTGTTTCATGCCTGCTATAGTCTATAAAGGAGCTAGAAAGATTGCTTCTAGGTAAGAGTGGATCATGGGAGAGCCTTCAAGGAAGACAGGCAAATTTAAATGGTGGCTAAATGTCTGGATTACCTTGTTCACATGAGTATGTTAAAAAACATCAGCTTTTTTATTCTCTAAAAGCCTGCTCTTTGCCATCTGTTGGTAAAACAATGTGAATTGTGACTCAAAGTCAATGCTTCAAGGATTTGAGAGTCCCTTGTACATTCAGAAAGTCTAGCTCAAGATATCTAAGTCTTTGTTCTATTGCTGTGAAGAGACATTATGACCAAGAAGACACGTATAAAAGAAAGCATGCAAGTGGGGGCTTGCTTACAGATTCAGAGGTTTGGTCCATTTATATTACAGTGGGGAACATGGCGACATGTGTGGTGCTGGAGCAGCAGCTGACAGCTGCATCCTGATCTGCACAGGCCAAGATGGAGAGCAATGCTGGGCCTGGCATGGACTTTTGAAACCTCAATGCCCACTCTAGTGACAGACGTCCTCCAAAAGGCCACCTCTACACTGCCTAGAGGGCCAGGACCCAGAAGCTGGATATCCCAGAGACCTAGGATAGAACCATATACAACTGTCAAAAAGTGGGGGTAGGGAGTCAAGGAAATGATCCTAATGATCTTCTGCTATACTCATAGATAGGTGCCTAGCCCAATTGTCACCAGAGAGGCTTCACCCAGCAACTGATAGAAACAGATGCAGAGATCCACAGCCAAACATTAGGCTGAGCTTGGTGGAATCCCACAGAAGATGAGGAAGAAGGATTGTAGGAGACAGAGGGTAAAGGACACCACAAAAACCCTACAGAATGAACTAACCTGGGCATACAGGGGCACAAGGAGACTGAACCACTAACCAGGGCACCTACATGGGACTGACCTAAGCCTCTGCATATATGTTACAGTTGTACAGCTTGGTCTTCTTGTGGGACTCCTAACAGTGGGAGTAGAGGCTGTTTGTGACTCTGTTGCCTGCTTTTAGGACCCTTTCTTCCTTCTGGATTCTCTTGTCCTGCCTTAATAGGAGAGGAGGTGCCTAGTCTTACTACAACTTGATGTCCTGGCTGGCTGATATCCATGGGAAGCCTGTCCTTTTCTGAAGAAAAATGGAGGATTTTGGGGGGGGGGGGAGAGGGGGTTTTAGGGGGTGCTGGAAGAAGGGACTGACAGGAGAGGAGGGAGGGGAAACTGCAATCAGAATATAAAAATAAATAAACAAACAAAACAACAGTCATGACATGTTTGTTGTGAACGCTGCCCTCTGAACATAGCAGCCGTCGTCATCTTCATCAGAACAGTCTTGAATGTTTAAGCAATTCTCAGGATTGGGCCCATGAACATTCCCTACAGAAGACAGGGTTGGGAAGGGTCAAAGACCTATACCTGAGATTCCAGCCTCTCCTTCTTATACCTCCTTCTCAGCTCTAGGTCATTATGCCCGAGTTACGTGTGGTCTTGTAAGGTGCTAGAGAGGACACTGAGTGTAGAAGAGAGAGCACTTCATCTACAGAACTCCAGGAAAGCCATGGAGTGAAGCTGTCTGGTGAGGTGGCTACTGTGGGATCTGTAAGGAAGCTCAGTAAACTCACTGACTCACCAAGTTGAACTTTGGTGAATCGTTGCTTTAGTCGCTTTGGTGAAGGGAGCAGATGTTTGTTCATTTCTCCCCAGGAAAGAGTTCATGTACCATATTCTACTTGCACTTTCTAAGACACAGACTGGCTTAATTCCAACTTCACTACATTTTTAAATTCTGGGCTTGAGATTTGGGTCCATGGTGTGCCAGCTAACTGAAGGCCTTTCCTCTGGCTCCGATATGGAATCAATCACTTAAGGAAGATGCAATCCTGCACAATTACATTAACTAAGGGCTGGTGTAAAAACAAGGCAGAAGCATTTAATGTTGTTGGCAGGGCATGAGAGGGCTGGGGATGGAGTGCAGCTGGTAGGACTTTTGCTTATTTGGGTTTAATCCACGGCATGGTATAAACCAAGTGTGGTGGTACACACCTGTAATCTCAACATTAGAAGCAAGAAGATAAGGAATTCAAGGGCAGTCTCTGATGCTTAGTGAATTCTAGGTCAGCCTTGGATATGAGACACTATAAATAATTAAGTAAGTAAGGTCTCCAGAAGGATTCGAGGGTTGCCCAGTGCTGGGCTTTTAGGGATGCCCAGTACTGGACTTTTAGGGATCTACGCAACAAAGATGATGTGAGTCAATGAAAGAACATGGTATTCCTTGTATCATAGCCATTTAGTCAGAGATGCTCTGAAGGTCGTTTCTGATTTTGTTTAACAGGATTTCTTCCCAGATATGTGCTCTATCAAAAACCATTTAAAGATAAGACTTTAGGACGCAAAAGAACAATTTGTTTGCAGTCCTTGGCATATTCTTTTGGCCACAGAAAAGCAGCTTTCCTTGAAGAAACCATCTTGATTTGGTCCTCTGTATGACTGTGGTTTCCATCACTCAACACTTCTAGCCTGCAGCTGCAGAGAGAACTCAACGAACCGAGAAAGCACACCAGACTTTCTGGGTGGTGTCTAGGTTGGATAAACACATTTAACATCAGAGTTTTTATCATTGCAAAATCATTCATCAGAGAAAATTTAAGGCATAGAGATCATCTTTAAATTAAAGTGTTAAGGCTAGACTTTCAAAGCCACTTGTTTTAATGGTACCCCATTAGCTGTTGAAGTTCAGAAAGAAAAGAAAATCCCCAAACCTCAAAACCTTGAGTTACTATTTCATCTTACAAATCTAAAATATCCTTTGTAGACAGGAACTGTCTGTTAAAGTCATACTTGACATCTACTGAATCAAAAGTACTTTACAACAAAAGGCTGACATCTGTTTACTATATCAAAGGGGGTCCTGTGTGTTTTTACTGGAAGAAGTTTTCTTTAATAAGGCAGCCAAAAGTCATCTACACACACCAAACTGGTTTACAGCCAAAGCCTGTAGAGTACCCATGAACTATCATGGACAAGATCACAGAATCAGCCATGTTCAGTTTAGCAATCTGTTTCTTGATTTTGGTTTTGGTATTGAATTGATTTAAGATATATATATCTTGGCAATTTTCAATCATTTTGGTACTCTTGACTTTGATTTAATTATATTGGTGTGTGATATTTCTCATTTAAAAAGATCAAACTGCATCTTGGGCTTTTGTGTATCTTTTCAGTCAGTCCAGGCTGATGGAGTCTGTAGGTTTTGTCAGTTCCATCTAAGATCTGTTTAAGTCACTGAATTCAGAGATTAGACCAAAGGCCACCAGCTTGCTGGAGGGTTTTAGATCTGCATATAATCTTATACAGGTGCTCCTTCCTGCATTCTGGAAAAGTCCTCAGTCTGAAATAGGCCAACTAACACACCTGGGTTTAAGCAGAACATCTGGACCCACTCTTTCTTACTTGCCTATGTTCTTCAAATCGGCCCTAAACAAACGGTGCTTTCGCACAAGGCTGACACCAGAGATTTGTAAAGCCTCTGTGCACTGCCAAATCCAGTTTGATAGAAAACACAGCTACTCTCCTTGAGTCAAATACGTTAGAGATATGATGCCCCAGTCACGTATTTCTATTAGTCAGACCTCAAGTGATTTATGGAGGTCATTTCCGACAGTCTTCATAAATTCTTAATGGCATTAACAACGAAATGGGGGAGTTTAAAGGAAGTTGTGGTACAATGTCTATAAAGTTCACTTGCATTCATTGCTCGCTTGTTCTGTGTTCTAGCCATGTAACCGTTGGCCTGGAGAGTTGCAAAAGTCAAATGCAGGCATGGACATAATGAATATGGAATCCCAGAATGAATGGGTGTTTTCAGATGGGTAACTCTGAGAGAGTTGTGCAATTATTCATAGTTGTATTCTGTAGGTATACTCTGGGACTTGTACAGAGCCAGAATAACTTCATCCACAAACATCAGAGCAAATTGTCAGTGTAACATGTGCAGCTTCATGCCTGGACTTTGAATCACTATTGGTGCTGCGTTTGGGCATTTCTTATGAGGTGAAGGCCAGAGAGTAGGAAAAATGATTGAAAAGAATGGATATTAAGAAGTAGGCATGCCTTTTCTGATTCCCACACAATATATGGGAATAAGGAATAGCATGTGGAAAGGATCATTAACAGATGTGGACATCTTAGGCAATTATGTAGATGTGTCTCTAACACTAACATTTTGGAATTGCTGACTGGTTCAAAATAGTTATGTAGGGCTATTCTGTCTGATGTTGGAATTCCTGTTGGGATTAGTTAAAGATGCCATTCCTGGGGGTTTTGGCCAAGGGAAGTAGGGTGGGGTTGGAGTCCGAGAGCACAGTGGGGCAGAAGTGAGATTGGAGGGTTGGCACTGTAGAAGGCAGGCCCAGTTCTAAGAGTGTTGCTAATTCAGCAGATCTCTGAAACCTTAAGGGTACCTTCAAAAGAACAGGCTTAAGTGATAGTCTCCAGGGAAATTGGGATCCCCAAGGTGATGTTAGTGAAGGGCCCACCCAGATGAGCAGGCCTTTACTTGGTAGTGATATTGCTTGGAACTGAGTCAAATTCCTTGTCTTTTGCTGATGCTTTTAGCCATTTCATTACTAGAACCACTATATTTTATTTTTCTTATTTATTTTGTGTTTAGTTATTATTGTTGTTAATTTTTTGAGGCAGAAATTGGACTCCTGATCGACTTGTACCAACCTCCCATGTTATAGGCATGCACAGTTGGCTTGATTTTATTTTTTAAAAAGTCTCCGTAGTATCTTACTTATGGTTTCTATTGGGGTGATAAAACACCATGACCAAAAGCAACTATGAGTTTATTTCATCTTATAACTTATGGTACATCATCTAGGGAAGTCAATGCAGGAACATGGAGTCAGGAACCGAGGCAGGGGCCATGCAAGAGTTTGTCTTCATGGCTTGCTGAGCCTGTTTTATTATAGGATCCAAGACCACCAGCCCAGGGATGACACCACCCATTCTCAGATTACTCTAGCCTGTGTCAAGTTGACATAAGACTATCCATAACATAGTGAGTGCATAGCTTGATTTTCCTTAGGCAGATGGGTGGCTATTCCTTAGGTTTATGAATTAAAGAGGATTTCAGGCTTGAAAATTCTCACACGTAGCTTTTGGTTTTAAAAAGTAGAGATCAGGATCGATTTTGCCCTCTGGTACACTTTTATGACGTGAATGGACAACTTACACATAGCAAACCTAATGTCTTCTTGTCTCACTCCCTGTATCCAGAAAGGAAAGGTTAGGCATTAGAGAAGTTGAAGAGTAGAGTGGAGAAGGGGGACAAGGATAGAAGCTACCGTGTTTTGGGGAAAGGTGGAAGATGTCCTTTGTAAGACTACCAAGAAACGAAAAGCACTGGGAAAGGCTGATGCTCAAATCTGAGCACTTATGGAGAAACACCTTTCAAGAAGACACTGTGGGATAATACAAACTTAGGTTCCTTGCACTTTGTGTGTGGGGTGGAGCTTTTGGCAAGACTTAGTAAGTTCTGAAATAGATGCCCTGTGGAAAAATCTGTGCACTCTCTAGAGACCTAAAGAAAGCTCAGTGGAATAAGGCCAGATATAAATAATGAGGGAAATCCAACTGAGGCATAACAGGAAGCAATTCCCATGTAGGCAGCACTGACACATAGGCAAATTGACTTCCCAGCTCCTGGCATGTAATGTACACATGACAGTTGAAGAATGAGTAATCTGCAATGGTTCAACAACATTAGCCTCAATCAGCAAAGATGGGGAAGTATTTGCTAGACCCCAAGAGAGGAATAAAGATGAGAGCAGACTTGCTAGAAAGGTTGGAAAAGACACAAATTAACTTTTATAAAGAACATCTAGACTGAGAACGTTAACTCTTAAATTCCTTTTTGGAAAATATCTCCTCTCAGTTCAGATGATGCTTTCTATCTAACATATACCCACTTGAGAATAGAGTAAAGATTTAGGAACAAAATGGCTATCATTCAGACCTGTGATTGACAGTTCCATCCTACCTGTCTGTGGTTTGCCATGGAATTGCACAACACTTGTTCCTTGCATCAGCTTTCTAAAGATCAGAATATGATTTTTCCTCATATGATCCAAGTGAGAAGTTTCTCTTCCTTCTCTTTTTTCCTTCCTTCCTCTGTCTTCTTCCTCTGTTTTTCTCTTTCTTTTGTGTTTTCCTCCAGGTGTTTATAGACAGAGGCCAATAAGGGAAATTAAGAGACCCCACAATTTGTACAGAAAATTCTGTAGAATTTTTGTGAAATCCTTGGAAGCATTTCACCTCCAGGAGACAGAGGAGCAAGAAAGACATCAGATGGCGTCCTAAACAAATCTACTTCCAATGTTTCCTGGAAGGATTGATCTCTAGGAAATAAGAAGACCAAAATTGCCTGCTTTGATACTTGCACAGCCGGAGACCTTTCCACCCAGTGTGCTAGCACAGGCTTGTACCAGCCGGTCGGAGGAATAGCTGCCTGTCGGTGCTGGATTTAATAAAGAGATCGACCCTTTCCTTTCCCTGAGAGCCTTTAGGGAAACACAGGTTGGCCTCAGAGCTATTCTTCTATGTTTTTTGTTAAATCTCTAAGTTGAGATTGATTAACTTTTAGATTAAGCACACTCTGAAATGAAGTTGAAAATGACTTAACCTTCAAATAGGAATGGAATTCTCACCAGTCATTATTTGAATTCACTGATGTTACAAATTTGTGGACGGATGTTATCCATTAAGGTGAAAGCAGAAAGAGGCTATAAACTTGACTCAAAGCCGAGCACTTCACCTTGAGGGAAGCACATATAAAAGTCTCTCTTGAACCGTATATATAGTAACAGTTAAAGTTTTGAACACCTGGTTCTTAACTGGCCAGGCAGAGCCATATAAAATACTGACGTACCTTCTACTTGCTGTTATTTTGATGGCTGGGCAGGCTACTATTTTTATTGAATGTGCTTAGGAATTTAGCATCAGCAATCAATCAGCTTGGAGTGCATTTATTTATTGAATGCCAACCATGTGCTGGGGTAAACTTAGAGTCTGGACTAGAGTTCCTAGGTACACTGGTTGAATCCTTGGAGTGATTAAATGATGGTTATGTTTAGTAGTTATTGTCAATCTTGCCCAGAGAGTTGAGAAATAGATACATTTTCCAGACTTCAAAATCAAGATGCAGTTTCCGGGCACCTTGATGCAGTTTTCGGTAACCTGGCAGGAAGCATGCCACTACAAAGCCAAGGCTCAATTCCTAGGTAGCAAAAGTCACTGAAAAAAAATTGTACTATAAGAGGTATCTCCCACAGTGCCCTATTCTGAACTTGCCAGCCATATTACAAAAGAAAGACCATTCTGGCTCGTTCTTGTAATCCCAGTGCTGCAGGTCACTGGGTGTGCTTGCTAACCAGTCTGGCCAAATTTGTGAATTCCAGGTAAGTGAGAGACTTTGTCTCCAAAGATAAAAAGGACAGAAGGTACCTACGGATGACACCAAGGTTGACCTCTGTTCTTCATGGACCTCCAATCATGTGCACCTGCACACACTTAACTCCCCCACCACATGCACAGTTCACACACATGAACACATACACACAATTTAGACTCATTATGCTGTGTGGTAATTCTATAAGATCATCATATTTAGTCCAATGGTTATCATTACACATTTTTTTCTGACTCTTTCTGAGTTATTTTGGCTATGACATCTGCTACCTCAGATATCAGGTTGATTGGGCTGATATGGCTGACTAGGCGGTGGCCCCTTCCTCCCCCGATGCTCTATGTGCACCCCTCCCCAAGATGTATGCTGTTTTAAAGAGGGTGACCTTTTCCTCATAGAGAAGGACCAGACTTCTGGTCTGCTGTCAAGGGTATACAAGCAGTTGCTTTTCTTGCATGAACCTCCAAACAAGCTTTTGAAATGCCTGGAACTATAGTTCCATCTTTATTGAAACTTTTCATCCAAAATTATCATGTAGCAAATATCAGAGACACAATGATAAATTAGGTTTCTTTCCTTTTTCAGGGGTTTTCGATTCAAGAGAGAGGCAATAGGAATAGGCTAGTGTGACCAGTGTAAGAAAATATGCGTGGTGTATCCTGAGGGTCCGGAAATACAAAGATAATGTACTGGTGGGGTGAGGAATAAACCTGGGTGGCCAAATACTTTGGAAGGGTTTGCTCACACACAACAAATTTGCCATTTTCTGGGAACCAAATAAGCTTCTGCGCAGTGACCCAACCAACCTGCTTCTCTAGGAGTTGAGGTTGAAAGGAAATGATATTTATTTATTCCACATTTGATTGGCCTCTCCTCTTGGCGGTGCTAATTTAATCTTTATATAACTGCTTCTTCTATACTGAGCTGCTCCATAAAATGTAGAGGCACTCTGTGATTTCACACCATTAAAAGGAAAATTATATATGTATATATATATATATTGGAAGAACCACTCAAAACTGTGATTTTAGATCTTGCTGGAACAACAACAGAGTATTTAAGAGCAACCCATTGCTTTTTAATGGGGCTGTTTAGTTCTTTAAATTCTAATATACTCATTGGCAGAAATGTAGTTTATTGTCTTAAGATGATCCAGTCTTATATTCAGGGTTTAAGGGTATTACATTCTTATTGTATGTCAGATTTTGCTAAAACTGAAAAAAAAAAAAAAACCAACAAAAATCCTAATAACTATTTCTGAACTATAGATCCAGCAGAATTGAGAGTATGTTATGATTTTAAGGTAACCGAGGAGGGCTGCCGTTCGTCTTTCAGCATTCTCTATATTTATCTTATTTGTTTTCTTTTTCTACGCCACTATAAATTCTTCAATGATTGATATTTTACGTATTCTAAGTTAGGTTGGCTGGCCCACACTTGTAATTCCGGCACTCAAGTGTTTGAGGCAGAAGATTGCTACAAGCTAAGTCTAAGGCCGGCGTGAGCCAATGAATAGTGAGATTGTTTCTCAACGAAAACAACTAATCAGTAAGCAACTAAGCAGATAAAAGACTTCCTCTGTAGCACCATTGGGGTAGTTCTTGGACGGAGACCTCTTTCAGACGGCTTTGGGTTTCAGGCATTGGAAGAACCAGTTCTGCAGTTTTAAAGCTTCATCTAAGGGAGCGTGATGTCCCTAGCTTTGAGTCACACCAGTTTAAGTAATTGCGCTCCCCCCCCCTCTCTCTCTCCTTCCCATCCCTGTGTGTTTGTATGTGAAATGAAATTGTAATTTTAATACAGAGTGCACTGAATAAGTTTCAAATGTGTTTGTATAGCATGGATAATTTTTCAACATTAATTCCACTAGTCCAAAAACATGGGATAGCTTAAAATTTGAGGGATTTCCCCCCCCCCCTGCCATCAGCATTTTTCTATGGTTTACAGTGTAGGAGTCTCTTACTTCCTTGGTTAAGTTTATACCTTAGTATTTTACTCATTTATTTATTTTATTTAAGATTTGTCTCACTTACGGTTGCTATTTTAAATTAAGTCCTCTTATTAATTTCTTATTTGGATAGTGTCTTATTCTTGTGCATGCATGATCTAATTGAGAAGTCAAATATGAAAAAGCTAAGTACCTAGGACAGAAAGTAGAGGTAAGGGGTGGAGAAGAGACAAGCTGTTGCTGGCCCAAATCTTGGAAGTTTCAATGAGATGGGGGGGGGGAAGAATATTTTGGGGTTCATTGTATAGCAGAGTGACTTAGTTAACAATAGTGCATTATTGTATTATACACACAAGTAACCAAGAGTAAATTTCAAATATCTCATTGTGAAAAATGATTTTTTTAAAAGGCGATGGATATGTTAGCTGACTTGATTCAATCATTTCATATTGTATATTTAGTTGAAGACAGCACTTCATACCCTGTGCATATAGGTAGCTCTAATTTATTAATTGGCATAATACAAATAAGAAGAAGACATCTAAGAAATGGGACTATTAATGTAGCCAACACTAGGCAGCTAAGTATTCATGGAGTGGAGAGGAGACCTCTTTTGGTTTGCAGGCTGAGGACTGCTCTGAAGACTCGGGAGGAGGGGAGGGGGACAGAGAGAAGAATTTGAAGGATTTATGATAGCTTTGAAGAGCCAGCCTATTTCTGGACAAGCATAGCCCTGATGGTTTCCATTAGCCCATATTCCTCTGGCCACACAGACAAGGCCTGTTGTGTAATCCTTCCCTCCAGGTCTGTTCTCTTCCCGTTGGTCTCCAGGATCTCAGACAGCTTTTCTGTGGCAGGAGAGATGGGCACTTACCGTTCCAGGAGCTGTGATGAGAGACTTGGTCTTTGGTTCCAAGAACTGGGAAATATAAAAGTGTTCCTTAAAAATGTCTTGTTCCTAATTTACAATATTCTGTTACTTTGGCATATTTACGATTCCTTGTAATCATGAAGTGTTGGATAAAAGATTAAAAGGAACAAATATTTCAGCTATTTTTATGTAGATGGATCCTTGAAAGCACTTTGAAGGGAGTAGATTGGAGCGAATGGTTCAGTTTGTCAACCGCATTCAGGAAGGTTTTTATTACTCATATAATGAAACTCATTTTTTCCTTGATTTTCTAGGTAGTATATTTCAATGTAGAAGGTTGGTTTTTTTTTAAAAAAAAAAAAATCTAATACTTGTCTCAGGCCCTCTCTGGAGTCTAAATGATATTTTAGCACTGTCTTAATTAATCATAGAGGACTGTTTTGAAAATACAATTTTAGTAATAGAACAAAGGTAGTTATATCTTCAAGCTTTATTTTAAAAAGACAACAATTGAATATCAATTTTGTAAAACATTAAACGCAAAACTCGGTTTTGATGTAACCCAGTTGTCTGGATGTGCTGGCAAGGCTCTCTTCGCTCTCTTTGAACATCTAAAAGTCTGTCAGATTGTGCTCTGGACAAGCTTTTAGAGTTAAAACAATGTTAGCTAATTGACCTATTTTAAATTCTTCTCACTCTGTCCCCAGTCTGAGAGGCAGAGTGCTCCTCTAAAGACCTGAGCTTTTTATGAGGTGTTAAATCAACATTGCCAAACGGGACTTTCTGGAACGCTCCCCAGCCTCATTGCAGAGCAATGGAGGCTACCAGGTCTCTCTGTATCCTTAAGAGCCTACGATTAACCTCTCTTAGAAGGAAATGAATGTGATCTCTTGGATATGCATAAATCATCATGAATAGAACCCAGTTTTACTTATATAGGACTAGGGCCTGGAATCCCTCCAGGACTCCATTTGTTTCCTTTCTTTAGATTTGAAAGTGTTGGCAGGCAGACTGCATGCATGGCATCCCCAGGACTGGTGCATTCTTGATACACTGACAAATAGCCAGCAGGCGAATCTGCTTAAGTCTCCTGGACTTTTGCAAAGAGGAGAGGGGCTTTGCTTTCAGAGTGTGGGTAGAGTCTCCTAGCACCATTCAGTCCTTCCGGTCCCCAGTGCATTTTTTCATATTTACTACATTGTATGATTCCCACAGCCTCTGTAAGAGCCTTGGATGGCAAGAAATGCCTTGTATTCACAAAGGAAGAAGCACCTAAGAGAAGCTGCTTGGAAGTGTAGACTGTGGCCTTGAGGTCCAGTGTTCCATCCACAATGCGAAAAATACAAAATTTAAAAACATTTCAATCTGAAGCATGAGGCGGATGAAGCCTGACAGTAAGCCTGTGCTTCATGTTCTTGCAGGTAAGACTTTAGTTATAGAGTTATCAGTCTCCCTGGAAATCTAGCCCAGGAGCAGTATAGAGACACGTATGGATAGAGACACGTATGGAGAGGTATCCCTACTGCCATTAGAAGTGGAGAAGACAGGAACACAACTAAATACTTTAATGATTCCCAAGTGCTATTGTAAAGAATTTAATTTAGAAATATATTAATATGTACTAGAACACTGTCTTTTATCAACTGACAGGTGAATCTTGATTCTCTTTGGAATTTCTATAGTTTAATGAATATTATTAATACTGATGATGGCCAATTGTTTCAACATTGCCCTCTTCCTCTGTGAAATAATATTTTCTTCTTATTAACACGATTGGCTAAATCAAAAAAAGAACAGAGTGAGTTGGGCAGTGGTGGCACATGCTTTTAATTCCAGCACTCAGGAGGCAGAAGCAGGTGAATCTCTGAATTTGGGGCCAGCCTGGTCTACAGAGTGAGCTCCAGGACAGCCAGAGCTGCATAGAGAAACTATGTCTTGTAAAAACAAAAATCATGAACAGAGACAAATAAACAAAAAACAAAAACAAAACTCCCAAACCGAAACCAAAACCAAAACCAAAATAAAAATCCAAACCTGAAACCAAACCCAAGCCACACCACAACAAAACAACAAACAAAACACAGAGTGTGGTGGCCCACACTTTAATTCCAGCACTCAGGAGGCAGAGGCAGGTGGATCTCTGTGAGTTCCAGGCCAGACAGAGTTACACAGTGAGGTGTTGGGGAGGAGGAAGACATATCTTCTTGTTGTCATACAGACACTTCTGTGTTCTGGCCCTCACAAGCTGAGCAGTAAATTCTAAGAGTGGGGCTGAAGTGCTAGTGCTAAGCTGCCATGATTGATCATGGCAGTTGAGTCAGATTCGATGTAGAGAATTCATCAGGTGCCTTTCAGACAAAGGTTCACATGTGTTCCATGTTTTGAGTGATCAGTCTTTTAATGGCTTTCACTCCTTCTTCCACATGTAAAGACATCATGGACTCAAGTAAAATAGGTTTTGACATGAAACTCCATGGCTGGAGTTTGGTGAGGTGGCCTAGTGTGCAAAGGTGCCAGTCACCAAACTAGCTGTCTCCCAGGCTGTCCTCTGACCTTCACATGTGTGCAGTGGTACCCTCCCAGTGCCCAGCACATAAGATATACAGAAATGTGGTGAACATATATATTTTCAATCCTATAGTTAACGAATATTAAAGTACAGTTGTATGAGGCATTACTGAATGTCTTTGTGAGTATAAAGGTCACTCCAATGCTGTTTATTTATTTATTACATTAGTCCAACTCTGCAACATCATAGCTATGAAAACCCAGGCAAAGGACGACAGTGTCTTAAATCCTTGTGTTTAGAGCAGAGAAGACAATGATGCAGTGCATTGTTTTTGGCCACAGCAAAGTCTCATGGATTAGGTATTTCTAAAGTTATTTTTATATTGATATTTAGTGGTTTATATCCTAAAATGTGCTCCAAAGAAGATGATTTTAAGGTAAAACTGGCAGATTTTTTTCTTTTAAAAAACAAATGAGATTATAATATAGTTACATCATGTCTCTCTTCCCTTTCTAGTCCCCAACTCCTTCTCTTTTCAAATCCATGGCCTCTTCTATTTCGTTAATTGTTATTTGCATATGCATGTATTCCTAAATATAGCCAGTCCAGTCTATCTAATGCTGTTTGCATTTGCTCAGGTCTGACTGCTGGTGTTGGAAAACCAGTTGCTGTGCTCTTCCCCGAGGAAGACTGCTTCTCCCATTCTCAGCATTTCTTTGATGTCTGTAATTATAATTTTCTTTTCCAACCTGAGTAAAAATGTAATAATTTTATATTCCAATATAAAAATAGACATTATAAAAGGAAGGCATTTAGAAGATGAAATTATACAACCACTTCATATTTCAAATCAACTTTTGCTTATAATTTAGATATTGACTCTCACTTATAGAACCAGAGGGAGGAAATTGTTTGGCTCTTTACCGTCTTATATTTGCCCATTGAGTCCTAGTCTCACTAACATTGGGGCCCATTAGATTTTCCAAAGATGACACTGCTTATCATCCTACATCTGTCTGACCACACCACAGAGGTTTCTGTGACTCTACTGTGACAACTTGTGTCTTGGGTTCCCAAGAATCCTTTAGCAGTCAATGCTTCCAAACCTTAAGAAGTACTTCCCTATTGCACAGAATCATTAGTTACATGGCTGACTGCTTTCTGACAGCTATGGCAAGAAAAGGGAGAAAGGCAGACAGACAGACCTGAGAGAGAGCAGACAGCTACAGCATGTAGCAAATATTGCTACCTTTATTTTATTACAGGGTCGAGTCCAAGTCTAGGTTTTCTAGGCCTTTTCTCAGCAGTCTGAGTTAACAAACGTGTTAGAGGATTCTTTGGACACAGCTAGTTTGAAAGCACTGTGTGCAGCCACCTGCATGAGGAAGAGTACGATCTGTTGCAATTTTTTTCTGTTTTCTCATTGAATATCAATAAGTAAAGATATGTGATGGGAGGGTGACCAGTGACAGATCATATCTCCAGAGATCACAACCTCTCATCCCACAGCTTCTAAATAGTTCCTTGCTGTTTCCCAGGGAGCTCAAGAGGAGAGGGTTCAGTTTCTCTCTCCTTGAATTTGGGCATGTAGGTTTAGAATACTTTAGCTCTATGTAATGCAATGATGTCTTCTGAACCCAAGTCATTAGAAAGGGAAGCTGCTTCTCTTATTGAAGGGCACTTGTGACTACAGTCCTCCTGAGTGGCTGAATAAGAATTTAAGTACTCTGTGGCTGCAGTGCTGGGAGGAAGCCAAGCCCACCATGTCATGTGCTCTCAGAAAAGTCAGAAAAGGCTTAGACACTTGTAGTATTCTGGAAAGCAGTCCCTAGTCATTAATTGCAATGCCAGTTATGAGGGAAGGCTCCTGGGACCTCGAATCTCAAGCTGTAATGTCTTCCCAGCAGAGAACTCAGTTATCATTAAGAAGGGACAGTTTTGCTATGCACAGATTCCTCACAATCCTTAGGCACATAAAATGATTGCCTTTTTAAGCAATGTGGAAGATAGTTTGTTATGGAGCAGTAATCATCAGACTATTCTGACTCTTAACTCGGTGAACATGGCAGGCACTTCTGTCCTATTTAGTACTTAGTCTTGTCTAACTTGCACCTACTAGCACCTAAACAGTGTGTTGCAGTATATTTTAAATAATTCCTTTCTGTTATGCAAGTAGCTTTCTGTTATCTTCAATGATTTCATTTGTCATATAAATACATGGAAGTAGAATCACTTGGCTAGAGTATTGTAAATGGCTTTGATAGAAACACTGAAATGTGCAACTTTTATTTTGTGCCAAGAATAATTTAGAGAGAACCCGTTAAAGCTGAACCTCCAGTGTGGACTTTGAAGGACTAACATATACTAAGTACATAGGATTCATTTATAAACCACAGCCACACCTTTTGAAGATGATATCAATGAACTTTAAAATGCGATGATCTCTGCTGACTTCTACTGAGCTCTCTGTTTTCTATGCTTTCTTGAAGTCACCTGAAAGGTGTTAGCTTTGTCTCCTCCCTGCAAGGTAGTCTTGGAGGGCAGCAGTTCTCAATCTGAGGGTCGCCCCCATTTTGAGTTGATGACTTTTTCACAGGGGTCACCTATGACTATCAAAAGACATGGATATTTATGCTATGATTCATAACAGTAGCAAAAATTACAGTTATGAAGTAGCAAAGACAGTTTTTCTAGCTGGACGTCATCCCAGCATGAGGAACTGTATTAAAGGGCCAGCATGTTAGGAAGGCTGAGAGCCATGGTTACAGGGAACTCAGGAGACTTCCAATCATGAGCATAAGGAGCACAAGAAGACAGAGAGGAAGCTGAAGCTGTGCAGAGGCTTGGTGCAGGCCTAATTTGTACACATGGGTATCACAGCAGATCCTAGCAAACATAACAAGTTTCAGTTTCCTTGACTAAATTTATAAATTATCTTGTACTGCGTTGATATTTTGATATTGAAACATTATGAATTTGGAGGCATAACTGCTATAGTTTCTATTATTAACAGAGCAATGTATTCAATAATTTTCTGATTAATACATCCTGTTCATCCATAATTTGTCAAGCTGATCAGCAAACTAAGTTAAGAGGAGAGAGTTAAGTTTCTCGCCCCTTGTTGTTGGGTATGGCTTAGAAGGGTTTGATCAATATTGTGGGACCTTGAAAGGTAGCTTTGTTTCCAGCTGAGCTAAAGCTTGAAATGCCAGAGACTGAAGGGACAGTAGGCGCGTCACCTGTTCCTGGACGCCAGGCCCCCATCACTAGCCGCAACCCCCCACAGATCTGTGGCCATCAGTCACATAAGGGCAATGCCTCAAGCCCCTCCACATGTAGAGGATATGTTTTCCTTCTCAGACAGCCCTTCCTGCAAAAGGTATTTAACCTCAGGCCCGCCCTGAGAAGTGGGGTACAGTTTTACTCATCCACTTCCCGCCATGACAATAAATGCCTTAAAACCATGGACTCCCTCTTTTCATCGGGATCCGCCGTGGGAAGCCATGAGAAGGCTTTGGCCTCCCGAGCTGCTGTCTAATCTTCTGTAGAAGGCTTATCTATGCTCTCAGCCACTGCTGCCACCAACCCAAGCCTGCTACAATCAAGCCAAGGCTATCACAGTGGGATCAGCTGGCGCACCCTCCCCCCCTAGATTTAGTCCCCACTCCATTCTGGGCTCTTCCATGGCATCCAGTGGTGCCTGGGTGTCCAAGAGCCTGAAAACCAGACAGCTCCAGCCTCCTTGCAGGCCTGGGGACCCCTGAGCCAGCTCCAGCTGTCATGAGCCTCAGACTGTTCTTCTCCACCCTCAGAGTGGTGTCTCAGAGCTTCCCTGCAGTCCAACAACCGCCTGGCAACAGTGTGGGGTAAGCACAGTCAACTTCCCTTGTCCTGACTCCCCTAGAGGCCATGCCCTGTAGTGAAGCAGACACAGGATGCAACAACCCTACAAATATAGTGTCATGTCATTCCTGAAGTCAAGAAAAGAGAAGCCACTTTCCTCTTGTTTGATGTAACAGAAGTAATGAGAGTCCCTCTGGCTTGCCATAGAAAAATACAACTTCTCTGAGTCTGCCACACTGAGAGGAAGCCAAGTGCAGACACATAGTGTGATCTCAGGAAAGCACGGAAGGTCACTTGTAAACAGAGCTCAGTGGTCTGAATATTTAAATCAATTGCTTGTGAGGTTTACCTGGCTTCAGGACCTCCTGCCCTAAAGCACAGCAACTTGATATTTGGGGAACAGGAAAGCATGTTTCCCTGAAGTGGGCCAGGAAAGAGTCCTGTACTCTTCCTGTAGCATCCATTCTAAACCTCCTAGTGGGAGATTTCCTCTTCATGGAGACCAAAAATACCCTTATCTTTGGAGGTGGATCAGACAGGTCATGCCAGTCACTCCTGGTTTCTTATCACTAGATCCTTCCCAGTCACACTCAATGTGAAACTGTGTGTCTATGCATGTGTGTGCATGTCTTTGTGTGTGTGTATAAGTGTGTACCTGTGTGAAAGATATATATGTGTATACAGGTATGTATGTGTGTGTTGTGCATGCATTTGTAGGCATATGTGCATGTTTGTATGTTTGTTTGTGTACATACAGTGTGTATATGTATGTATGTACAATTTCATTTGTAATTGACCTGACAGTGAGAGACAAATTGTTTATGAGCACAAACCAACGACATTTGGAAATGGATTACTTTTGTTAAATGTAGGGTAGTTAATTTTATTTCTTTACTGACCAGTCCCCATTAAAAGACCCAAAACCATAATAATTGGGATTCTAGTGGGTGATCCTATATATCCCCTGGGTGTCTGTGAGCCTCAACTGGGTTAATATATTTTATAGAGAGTTTTGAGGAAGTAAATGGGTTAACATATGAAAGATGATCACAGTGGGTGGTACACAGCTGTTCAATAAACAGTAATGCAATCCAAATTTATCTTTCTTGATATCTGTCACAAGTGTTCAAAATAGGAATTTTAGTTTCCCTGGACAGTACCATAAATATATAATTTTTTTACTACCTATCATAGAGTTCAGTTTTCTGATTTATAATTTTTTCATGCTGCTAGGTAGAGATCCATTTTTCCACTTTTTACTGGTAATGAAGGAGCACAGCTGTGAAAACTGCCACATACATCCAGTTACTGGGAGGATCGTGAAGCTCATCTGTTTTGTCTTTTTTGTGTGTGTCAATTTCAGAAGTGACATTTCCAAAACTTATTCTCACATCTGATGTTATTATTATAGCTTGGAATTTTAAAATTCCTATGCATTGATAATACCCAGAAAATGAGAATATAATTACTGTAACATTGTCAAAAGTCAACCTAAAATTTGTTTGGTTTTGTTTCTAGTTGTGGTCATGGTGTCTCTTCGCAGCAGTAAAACCCTAACTAAAACAACGATTTTCCTTTTTTAATGACAAGGCTTCAGGCAATGGTGATATTTTTATTATCATTTGTGTATTTTCCACTGTGTCTTGAATCTCAATTTGAGCAATACTGTTGGGAATAACCAAAAAAAAGTAAATTCATGAGGACATTTGAAGCAAACATTAAAAAGTTTGTTTCTTCCTATAGATAAATTACATTAAAGCATAATCTGTCTTGAAATGTTGATAAAATTTAAATATATTTTCATGCACAAAAATTTATATTGGTTTTCTTAAATAGATACTGAAAACAGGTATGTGTTTAGGACAGAGTTCTTTTTTCCTGCTTTCTGAATATAAATGGTTAAACTTTGTTTTTAGTTCCACCCACCAACAAAATGTTATTAGATAGAAACAAATTACAAATAACTGTTGCTAATGAGGTGACGGGCAGAACGGAGTGCACCACGGGCAGAACGGAATGCACCACGGGCAGAACGGAATGCACCACTAGCTCATTGCTGAGCCCTTGCCCTGCCGTAAAAGTGGCTCATCTCTTTAACGATTCATATGTGGTCCTCATCTTTTGGTTGTACAACTGGGTCACAAAACTAAAGAAAACATCCTGTCTTATTCCAGTAATCCTCATTAGTAATTATCCTAGATTAGATTCTCAATTTGAAAAAGTAAATGATGGGGCTTGTCAGATGGCTCAGTGGTCATGTCCCCTGGCTACTCAAGGGGACCTGAGTTCACTCCCCACTCATAATTGTAGAACAGCAACTCTGGGGATCCAGTGCCCTTTCTTGGCCAGAACCATCGTGAACACACACACACATACACACACACAAATAAAAAAGAAATATTTGAGAAAAAGTGAATGAGGTATGTTCTGACCTTATGGAACATTTTCTCAATTGATGATGCCTCCTCTCAGGTGATTCTAACTGTCAAGTTGCCATAAAACCAGCCAGGACAACCCCTGGGGGTGCTAATTTGAAGAACCCACTGAAGACAAACTATACTCTGAAATTCTGAGAGTGCTGAGGCATCCCACAAAGGTGGTTAGACACCCTGTGTCTCATTTATTTTATCTGTGATATATTTACAGATTTAGCTTTAAGGGTAGTATTTATTTAAAGGTATTATTTGAAGATTATATTTATTTAGGTAATTTAAACATAGTGATTTAAAATGTATAATTACCTTTATAATTTAACATAGGTGATTAGACATGGTAGCATATGCTCACTGAAGTAGAGGAAGAAAATGAAGAGAAGGTTCATGGGTTAGTTTTGAGCCAAGAGTCACCAATAGAATCTTGCTAAAGAGCAACGTGTAGTTTTGACAATATTGCTCAATGGGTTCGTGTCTGTTCCTGAGCTTGGAGGCTGATTCTTACTCTTGCCTGCTTCCCAAGGATATTTATGACACTCAGTTGCCTAGGGATAGGGAAAGAGAACACAATGAAGAACAGAAATAAAAAATAAAAACCAAAAGCACCCAGGCAGAGGCTTTCATTCAGTATTCTACTCTGTACTTACGAAGGAAGGTAAGTTGGGAACCGGTGAGGTGAGGTATCAGGGTATTGAAAGGGAATCTCGGTCATTTCTGATAGAAATCTACTTCTCAATCTTTTAAATCTCCAAGTGGTTTTCTCACTTAGTGTCAGGTGTAGTAAAGCCGACTTCTCAGATCTCACACCAAGATGCTGTTAGTGGCATATGAGGAATGGTGAACCCCAAGTGTTCTTGCACAAGCCCTGTGGGATGCCTATAGGATGAAGGGAACGTGGGCAGGGGGTCAGGGGGTTAGGGGTTCAGGGGGTCAGGGGTCAGGCATGGGTTTTGTTTTTATCATCTTAGAAATACGGTGTCAAGCATCCAGTTGAATTTTCTTCAGGTTGGTTATTTGGCCACTAGGAGGAGAGGGAGAAGCAAGAAAATGAGAGGAAGAAGGGGTGGCTGTGGGAATGACCTAGTGGGTCTTCAGGAAGCACCCAGTAGGTCTTCTCATTCTGATCTTGTGTGACATATAGAGTTGAGTCTCCTTGACTCTATTTGAAGCATATGAAATTGCTGTTTCTATTGGTCAGAACGGCAAAATATCAGCAATTTCATATGCTACAATGTGTGGGTCAATGAGGAATACCCATGTTCCCATTCTAAACAAGCATTTACTGGTGCTGCCGAATACAAGAGAGTATGAGAAACTGAAGGCCTAGCTCGAGTCCTAGGCCTGGGCTTCGGTTATTTTATCTGCCTCCTTGTTGGTTGAGTCCTACAACTCTTTTTAAGACCAGTCTCCAAAGTCTTTGTGAGTTCTCATATTTTCTTCTGTTTTTTTTGCCTTGCTCTCAAACGTTCCTTACTTTTTATTCAAAAATGACTAACTTGTACCCCTAATTTTTGTTTTCATGTTCTAGTCAACATGAGGAAAATATTTATATTTTCATGTAGTTATAAAATTTTCATAACTACACTTCAAGGGCCATAAACTACTCCTTTAAGTGGATAGTTTATTAGCCATTTGGAATTTGGGCACAATTGGGTGGTTGGGTTACTGTTTCTGCTTAAAACCTTTTCTGTTATTTCAGGTTCTTTCTCTCGGAGAGGTTCTCCAAAGTGAAATTACTTGGTCAAATGATATGAACACAGAAATAGCTCTTGATACATGTCAACTACAAATAGCTTTATTTTCAATACGCCTTGGTATATGAAGTTCAACTCATCAGTCATAAGATATGCAAAAAAGAAAAAACCTTCTTTAAACGACCTGTCTACATGGTGGTCCAAAAGTACACTCAGGGACAATGTAATGTTGCAATCTGCACAGAGAAAAAAGGAGTCTGGAGTTGTTCCTGTTTAAAAAACAAAAAACCAAACTTCCTTTTCTCGAAAGGAATGCCTCTGAATAAGCTGATAGCAAAAAAACTGAACTGTCCAGGCACACGGGATTTCTCCCAGTCCTGTTTATAATTATTTTGCCTTGAGGAAATGAAGAAAAAGGAGACCAAGTGTTAGCCTGTGTTTAGGGAATTTGCTAGAGTATAAGTTTTAATTTTCACCTCTTAGGTTATGTTTTGGTTTAGATCAATGGTTCTCAGTCTTCCCAATACCTCGGCTCTTTAATACAGTTCCTCATGTTGGGGTGACCCCCAACAATAAAATTATTATTGTTGCTACTTCATAACTGTAATTTTTCTATTGTTATGACTTAACATATCTGATATTCAATATATCTGATATGTCATCCCTGTGAAAGTATTGTTCTACTCCCAAAGGGGTTGCACCTCATAGTTTGAGAACCATTGGTTTAGATGGGATTTTGGCCTAAAATGTATGACGTATCAGAGGAGACTCAGTGCTGGTCAGTGACCCTTTCCCTAGGCATACTCAGAGAGCCCATAGGCATACTTGGAGATCCCTATGTGGCATATGAATTATATAAGGCTATCTGAATGTAATTAAGCAAGCGGAGAGCAAGGTTGATGTCATTCTACTCGTTCTGTGCTTAAGAAAACAAGATGGTGATGGATAAATGTCTGATTCTGATGCCATGGTCTTGGGAACAGTGGGCAGCAGGAGCAGAGCACACAGAAAGAATAGATTATAGAATTGGGGCATGGTGGCCTGGTGTGTTAGGCATTTTGCTAATCCAAATGATGCTGTGCAGCACGAATCCAGCAGATCCGTGATCAAGCCATGATTCCAATAAGGTCAATGGCACCACACGGACACTAACCAGCACCATTGAGGGACATAAGTGTAGACACAAAAGAGTCTCCTTGGAGCTTGGGTAAAGCATATAGGAGGGTGTTTGTCCTGGCCACCAGGAGGTACTTCCACGAGGCAGGCAGGCATGGATCCTGCAACTCTGGTTACAACCTGGGTGCCACATCTTGCTGTCTTCACATTCAAGACCCTTCTTGTGTAATCATTTCCCCTGCTTCTCTGTCCTGGTGTCTCAAAAGGAAGCATCGCATGATGTCAAAGGTCTGATTTCTCATTTTCCTTTAATATTTACTGATGTATAAAAATAAAAGCACAAAGTTTATACATGACATTGATTTTGACATTTGCTGTCAAAATGTTATCTTTGACAGCAAAATGGACTCTTGAAGACTAAAAAGATACAATTACTTTAAAATGACTTGAGGTTAAACAAGACTTTAATTATTGGATTCCATAAATATTAATGTCTGTAAGAAGAAAAGCTGCAAAATTTGAGTTGAAAAGATTTATCAGAATCCATGGAAAAACTCATTGGGAATGAGTAGAAAAGACTGGAGTTGTGGTGGAGTGTGCTTATGACTACGGGGTTATTTATTTGAAATTTGTCGTGTATGCGCCATATGCATAGGTCTTTTAATCTGTCCTGTGTGTGCTAAGGCTGACACAAAGCTCCTTCTCTCTAAAGTGATTTCTAAACTGACCTTGGACAGATTGTCCTGCAGCTGTTGAGATCATTCAGTTGGCAGCAACTCTTTGGGAGAAGAAGCACAAACTAACTCCTGCGAGAGAACAATTCTGAGAAGCTGTAATAGGTGCTGGGAGAGACTAGTGACTACTGGAGAACACACTGGAGTACCATAGAAACAAATTACCCGAACGAAGCAAGGTGTGAGTCACCCTTAGAAACCAAGTCAAGTTGTTAAGAGAGTTCTCTCGTGCTCTTCAAGGTGTTCTCTCTTGACTTGTGGATGGAGCTCAATATAGTGTAATTGTTTATGCTTTAAAAGGCTAAACTCAAAGGAAACAGTTTAATAAGACATTCTAGAATGTATTAGCATGCACTCCCACTACTGCAAGGGTCTGACGTCATTGCCTCCTATGTCTTCCTATGAATAAAAGCTTCATGACATGAATTATCCTTGACGTTAATAGATAAAACAAATTGGTATGGATTTCAGTAACTTTTCTCCACAAATTGTATTATTCTTGCAAATTAGTGAACCCCTGTACATTTTATCAAATGATGAAAGAATGCTCTGCTTGTAGGGGTCCAATTAACAAATTCTGTAGGCTGAAAATTTGTAGATTGAATATGTTTATATAGGGTATGGAATATCAATCAAGTCAAATCAAACCTTTTAGTTTGGGTAAGGATGAAGAGCATAAAAACAGAACAAATGGAATTTTTAAGAAGCAAAGTACTCTTCTATTTCTAAACACTATGTTAAAGTAATTTATGGAGAAACTGTGAGTTATGCATTTCTATCCATCCGTGTGAACTCACATCATATTCTCTGGGAGATTTGAGTGTATCTGAAAAGCTCATGATGTACATGTGTGGGAAGTGTTTGAAAGAAGTCCAGGATGCATTCTGAGAAGGGGTGACTCATTCTGAGGCATAGAAAAGGAGGAGAATAAAGGGCTGACTGGAGGAGGCAGAGCCTGTCTCTGTGTGAGCCTGTCTCTGTGTGAGCCTGTCTCTGTGTGAGCCTGTCTCTGTGTGAGCTTGTCTCTGTGTGCATTGTCTGTTTTCGTTTTCTGTAAGCCTATTTTAGTCACTCATTACTGCTCTGACAAACTACTTGAGAAAAACAGCTTAAAGGAGAAAATATTTACTGTGGCTCATGGTTTCTGTTCCTGGTTGGCTGGCTTCATTGCTATGGGCCTGTAGTAAAGTAGAATGTCTTGTCAGAGGAAGCGTGGGGGAGTTAGCTGGCTCACATGGGCTCATCTCCGGACTGGCTTCCTCCTCCTAGTCTTCTCCAGCTTTAGTGTCCACTCTTTACTAATCAACAATTCAGTTACATTCTTTTATTTTTCTGGTTCTGGTGATCCAACCAAGGGTCTCACGCTTGCACTGTACTTCTTAGCTACCACAACCACAGGCCATCAAATTATGAACCCATATTAAAAAGATCAGAACCATCACGAACCAATCTCTTCCCAAAAGTCCTGTCTTTGAATATTGCTAGATTGAGGGCCAAGCTGTTTCTACACAAAACTTTGGGAAATGTTTTAGTCCAGATACTAGTAATGCCTGTGCTGGTCAGTTTTATTGTCAGCTTGACACAGTATAGAATCACCTGGGAAGAGTCTCAATGAAAGATTATCTGTATCAGAGCAGTCTGTGAGAACATCTGTGGGGGGTTGCCTTAATTGTGTTAGTAAAGATGGAAAAATACCCATTGTGAGTGGTACCACTTCCTGAGTTTGGGTCCTGGCCTATGTAAGGGTACTGAAGCCGAGCACAACTAGGCATGCATTCATTCATTTTATCTCTGTTCTTGAATGTGGCTATGACCAACTACATCAAGTTCCTCCCTTGACTTCCCCATGATAGTGGGCTGGGACTTTGAACTATAAGAAAGATAAACGTTTTCTTCCTTAAGTTGCTTTTTTGTCAGACTATTTTATCACAGCAAAAAGGGATAAGGTTAGGACAGCGAGCTTCTTCTTTTTCTTAGAGACTGAGCTATAGACCCCAGAGGAACCACCCTAACAAATGAGAGAGCTTCTTAAGAGTTCTCTAAGCTGACTGAGACAGATGCAGATCCTCACAGCCAAGCATTGGATGGAGGTCTCAGACCCCTGTGAAGAGTTAAGGGAAAAATTGAAGGAGCTGAAGGGGATGGCAACCCTGTAGGAAAACCAACAGTGTCAACTAACTGAACCCCTGGGAGCTCCCAGAGACTGAGCCACCAACCAAGTGGCTCCAAGATCCCCAGCACATATGTAGCAGAGGACTGCCTTTCTTGGCCTCAGTGGGAGAGGATGCACCTAATCCTGTGGAGACCTGATGCTCCAGGCTGGGGGATGCCTGAGGGGGCACCCTCACAGAGGCAAAGGGGAGGGGAGGGGGAGGGGGAAGAAATCTGTGATGGGGGACTGGGAGGGAGCAACATTTGAGATGTAAGTAAATGAAATAATTAAAGAAAGAAAGAAAGAAACTGCCCAGAAAGAAAGACAGAGACAGAGACATCAGGGTAGAGAGTCTGAGAATATGAAACGGGCTTGAGTTTCCTTACAGATCTGGACTGGGTTTTCTCAACAATGGATGCCTGCACGCTGGCTTCTGCTCAAGGATCAGGACAGACACTTCAGCAATCAGATCTTTTGCTGAGAGCCTGATGGATCCTTGGTGAGTCACTGGTAATGAGTTGATATCAGAAGACCAAGGTGGTAATGTCTAACACCTCTACAGTAGCAAGAGGCACTCACTCAAAAGGAAGACTGGAGAGCAGGCCTAGTACATAAGTCCTTTCCCTCAGACCTCTTTGCCTGAACACTGCTTGTTGGAAGGCACCACCTACATTGAAGGGACTTTTTCCCTTTTAAATTCTCTCTGAAAATACTATCAAATACATATCCAAGGTTTGTCTCCTAGAAGTCACCCCTCCCCCACAGTAGATTTGATAGTCAATAAGCTCTACAACTGAGAGTAACTTCATAAGCCCTCTCTTTGGCGATCTGATTCCCAGCCACATATTCTATCTCATAACTGATTTTCAAATAAAGACAATAAAGAAGTCAAAATCCTTCCTCATATAAGACTATCACAGATACAAACAGAAACACACCAGTGTTCTCTCTCAAGTAGGTAGTGAAGTCCATGCTTGCTTTTTTGAGGTCATTTAATATAAGTATGATAATGTAAATTTAACAAAACTTAAGTTTTCTTACTTATAGTAATTCAATTCATATTATAGTATATGACAAAGGAATAGGAAAAGAATGAATATATGCTTATTTTATGTGTATATGCAAGCATATTCTTTACAAAATAGGAAGGAAATACTCTAGACTCTTATCTTTGCATAATTTATGTACCTGGTCACATGGCCATAACTGGTGTTTGCAATGATTTTCTTCCACCTGCTCTACATCGACTCTATGTTCAGCAACACTTCAGCAGCTTCATTCCAGAAAGGGATGGGCTATTTATCTTAGATGGATTAGGTTGTGTCTGCTGCCATGAACAGGCTGGCCAAGGGTTCCAAGGCCTTTAGAACTGGTTGGCAGGGAGAAATTGAGGGTTTGGAACTGCAGGTTAGAGAATCCCTACAGTGAAAGGTCGTAGTACAGATAGAAATGTGGGCAGTAACGTCTGGGCTCATACAGATACAGAGGTGAACAAAGACTTCATCAAAATGGATGGAGGCCAGTCAAAGTGTCTGGCTGACTGACTTAAAGGAGGCTGAATTAAAAAGATGATGTCCTCATTTGTTTGGGAGAGGAAGGTTTCAGACAATGTTTTCAGGCAAGGTTATTGTTGATTGAGTTTATCTAGATTTACAGTGAGAAAGAAAGAATTGAAGAATGATGCAGCTTGGTAAAGAACGAAGCATGTACTTGGTTCAAATGGTACTTAAAATCTCAAACAGGGCAGACAGAGCCTCTCTGAACGAGAGTACTACCATTCAGGAGGAGCCTCCAGTTTTGTATGAGGGCAATATGGTTTGCCTTGAGGGCAAGAACCCATTCTTGGCATTAGTTTCTGGATTGGTTATTTTCTCATCAATGTGATCAAACACTTAATAAGAACTTCAGGGAAGAAGGTTTTATTCCGGCTCATGCTTTGAGGGTACTTCATGGTTGGAAAGGTACACTTGTGGGAATGGCTTGCAGCTGTCATACCAGGGGTGTGTGTTGATTTTCTCATGTCTGGGCAGGAAAGAAAGCAAAGAGATTAGGGTTAGAAGCAGGGTCAGATTATAGCACTGTAATGCCCTACCACCAGAGCTCCAGTTTGTAAGGTTCCCATAAAAACCCCAGACACTGCCCAGCAAGAGACCAAGTATTCTTACACATGGGCTTCTGGGATATTTTACATCCAAACCTTATCAGAGTTTGTTGATAAAAATATTTAAGATGCTATGGACCATACCAAATTGGAAGAAAGGGTAACAGCGAGCAAGGCCCCTGCATACAGTAGAGCAAAGTGTGTGGTGTGAACAGCTTCAAGGAACATCAGTCACATGCTAACTCTAAGCAAGGCCTCTCAGGAAAGACTGTCTCACCACCTCAGTAGAGGAGACTTTGTGCTTTGTGGTATAGTAGTGACATATACACATATGCAACCACTATTGCTTTGGCAAGATGTAGCTTTGACATAATGCGTGCATCTTTGTGTTCTACTGCTGTGAAGAGACACCATGGGCAAGGCAGCTCTTAGAAAGGAAAGTATTTAGTTGGGGCTGGCTTACAGCCCCAGAGGCTGAGTCCATGATCATCATAGCAAAGAGCACGGCGGGACACAGGCAAGCATGGTGCTGGAGGGGTAGCCGAGAGACTCGCGTCTAAATCCTCAGACAGCAGGCAGTGAGAACATGAGACTGGTCCTGACATGAGCTTTTGAAACCTCAAAGCCCACCCCAACAACACACCTAACCCTTCCAAACAGTTCACCAACCAGAACTAAGCACACAAATATATGACCCTCTGGGGGACATTTTCATGCAAACCACCACAGTCTGCTTTGGTGGCTGGCTGATTTATGAGGCTGGCATGGATTTGGAGGCTGATACTGTCAAACATGTCAGGAGGCTTCACTCATCCCAACAGCAGGAGAAGAAAAAAGGAGCCATGCAATGTTGGAGGAAGGCATGAGGAACGCACTGCAGGCATCCGGCAGTGAAAGGGGAAAGATCTGAGGCATGAAGCTAAAGACGCAGCTGTGATTTGTGATGTACACTTCCACATACAACCTCATGTTTGTCTCTCTCTTAGCTATTTATGATCATGGTGACCCAAGCAACTTAAAGGTTCAAGGCTTACTTAGACTCCTGGTCTCAGAAAGTTCCGTCTATCGTGGTGCAGTAAGTATGGTGGACAAGCTTATATCATGCTGGGAAGAACACAGAAAGCAAGGCAGTCACATGGTCCAGCAAGGGCACACCCCAGGGATTTACTTCCTTCAGCAAGTCCTCATCCCCTAAAGTGTCCACAGGAGCCTGCACACATAGGAGCCTGCACACACAGGAGCCTGCACACACAGAAGCCTGCACACACAGAAGCCTGCACACACAGGAGCCTGCACACACAGGAGCCTGCACACACAG